>JAGDYQ010000095.1:3081823-3205895 GCA_021962125.1 Bulinus truncatus
GACTGACCATTTTTCAGACTAGCTAAAAATAGGGGGACACATACGTGTCCTCCGACTGACATTGCTAATTTCTCAACAAATTAAACATTAAAATAAAAAAATAAGGCATGAAAATTGTAAAATAGTTCCTTCTAACTGTTATTTTAAAAAATCAATCGATTCTATCATCGGATAATGATTTTATGAGTGTTTTAAAAAAAATACCATATATCTAAAAGGTCCGAAAAATGGTACATTGAGGGACATTTGTTCAAAACCTAATATCTTTAAATTCCTGCCATAGATTTTTTTAAAATTCTTCATACAATTAAAGTGTTCTATGTTTTAAAATACTACACTTCATTTTTACATTTTTACCCCATTTTTACAGTTTTATTTAAGATATACGTTTTCAGCTAGGGATATACAATCCGTTTTTCTGCCGAATTCATTTTTTGCCCATTTTTTTTTTCTATTTATTAAAAAACAAAAAATTATTTCGGTTTTATCATGTAAGTAGCTTTTCTACATCTGTTGATATAATTTTAGGTGCGAAAACTTTAAGGAATAATTTTTTTAAATGCATTTAACTGATTTTTAGGCATGTATTGCACTTTACGGGACATATAGCTAGTGTCCCTCAAGTAACGAAAGGTAAAAAAATGTATATGTGCATTTTCAAATACCTGTTAGTAAAACGTAAAACATTTATATTTTAAACATTTTCTATGAATATAATTTTTATTATAAAGAAAACAAACAGATTTTTTAAAATTATACGTACATATTTAAATTAAAATAATAATAAAAGATCATACATGTGCCGTGGCATCTTATCATATATTTTTTTAAATGAGTTTCTACAACAAACTTAAGTAAATACGCATGCATCTCTTATTCTTTTGTAGTTTAAGTATATATTATTTTTTATATATCACAATCTTAAGTTAGTAATTGGTCATTTTTTTATAGAATTAGTTCAACTTTACTTTCCTATGTATTCCAACTTAAAACCACCAAAAGTTGACCTTAATTTACCGGGGTCATGTTTGCGTGACTGATAGACTTTATTTTTGCCTTACACCCGCCACGCGTAGCCTACGTCGTTCATTGGTCAAATATGGCATGGGCGTGGAAAAAGTAAGTTTCTTATTAACGGTTATCTAAACGATGATTTGCTGTTAATACGATTGGTCGAGATAAATTAATGGTGATGTTATTCAATTCTTATAGGGAAATTCAGTGATTTTTATAATAGGAAAACCATTTTCATATCTTTAAAAAGCTGACATTTAAGCTTATTCCGCCCCCCCCCCTCCTTTTCCTCCAAAATAAAACATGACTTACATTTATGATTTACTTTATTTAGTCAAAATTTGCTGAATAGACCGAAGTGAGCGTGTGGAATATTTAATGCATTTTGCAATAAAATTCCCAAATATTTCAAATTGTTTCTTTTGCCATAATGACTTGAGCATTTTGTCTATTATTATCTACTAGTATATACAAAAGTGATCTTTTAAATGTTTTACTTTTTTACCTTAGCACAATACAAATTAAAGCGTAATCGTTTGTTTTTTTGATGATCCAAAGTGTTTGTTTGTACAAAAGGAATGCTATGTGCATGTTTAACATTACGGCAGTCATACTTAAAAAAACAAAATAGCAGTTTCCTACGGATCTGTATAAAATACTTTAGAGTTTTGGTACGATGGGGCCCCAGTTGTCAAAATTAATACGGGCTCAAGATTAGCAAGCGGTTGCTTTAAGACCACAGAAGCATACTTTAATTTTGTTTAGGCTTATTCCAGTGCTATAGAAAAAAATAAATATATATTTGTTAGTTTTTACTCCCGTTAAAAGAAAGACGTCACAAATTGTATAAAAGATGACTAAGTATTTTGTTGGCTTTTTTCAGTGAAATGTAGCAGTACAATGTTTGATAGAAAATCCGAAGACATAAGACAATAACTAAAGTACAATGTTGCATTAATGTATTCCTTTATAACTTCCTAGAGTCAAAAAAGGTAATATATAAATATAACAAAAGCATTCTCATATTTGCAGTTATGAATTAAAAATTTCATAGTAAAGTGCAAACGTTAACTTTCCTTCTACATCACACTAGTTAAATTCGCTTCTGAATGTGGTAGTGTATATACATTATAAGAAAGATGTGTTCGGTAGATACAAAAGCAGAAGTGTAAAAGAGGAGCGGGAAGGAGGACATTTCCAGATGTTAAAGAGTCGGTGCTAAATTTCACACCTAATCTTTCAAGCTGAAGGTCAGCCGGCTTCTGAATTATATCTCCACAGCCTTACAGTGTTGAGGTTAATTTTATTTCAACTAGACAAATAGTAATAATTACGCATTGAATTTTATCTAGTAATAAATATAAAGAATGCCATTCATAATAAAAAATCGTTATTACACACACATAACAACACACAGCCATAAAATATATACATATACACACATACAAATGATAGGATAGTTAGCTAACTGACCAAAGATGTAGAGTGTGTGTGTGGACTAGTTCAAATAGTAACATAATTAGTCATAGTGTATTTAATCTGACGTTACTCAAGATATTTTATTTATAAGCTATGTGATTGACAGTTATAATAGTAACAATTATAGTCCCAGCTTCACTTTGACCAAGTGCATACATTTTATTAATTCGCAACGTGGTTATCAAAGAACAAGGTATAAGGGTTCGTCCATTAATTTCTTCAACAGCTTAGAGAGGGTAAGGTGGTCTGAAAAATATCTTATAATTGTTGACACGGAGAAGTGCAAAGGGGGAGGGGGTAAGGAAGCAATTTCTAAACATCAATAAATTTCATCTTTTGGGAAATGAAATCAATGATTGGTAGATAAAAACCAAATGATTTAGGTTACCGGTAGCTATTATAATTTTGAAATTTCATGACACGTGTATCAATCTGCTATTTTTTGTCAGAAATTAATGTCGAAACGGCACTGATTCGGTATTCGGACAAAATCCCCACGAAAAAACGAGTGTAGGACGACTAAAGCCCCAGAGGACATAAACATCAGTGGACAAAAACTCAAAATATTACATCGTATTTAAATCGATAACATTGATACTTTTATATAAATAATCTTGACCATGGGCTACGGGAAATATTTGTCGATACAAGTCTGTCATCAATGTTTTTTTACCTAAATAAAGGATTGGATTTCGACCACAGCGGTTCGTATGCTGTTTGTTTTACCTTATGTATTTTAGAGTGAATTTTTGTTTCAAAGTATCCCAGTAAGCTGCATTAGCCCTTCCAGCCGCAGTAGTCTAAAGTTAATCCATTGTTAGCTTTACATCAACAGGCAGCTTATCTTACCAAGTAAAACAAACAAAATTAAAGGTTTTAGCCCAAGGTCAAGACTGACCGTATCTTTATTCTACCTTTTAATTCTCATGTCAAACATACATTTTATAACAGACGGTAAAAAAACAGCTTAACAACCACATTGGTCGAAAGCCAATCCTTTATTTACGTAAAACAATTAGAAACATGCCTATTGATAGACTGTGTTAACAGACATGATCTCTTACATCGACAATCATTTCCCTTAGCCCATGGTCAACTTTGCATATATAGAAGTATGAATAATATTGACTCAAAATCGATTTTTATATTTTGAGGGTTCGTCCGTTGTGGGTTTCGTCAGCTGGGGGTTATGTTCACTGAGGGTTTGTCCGTTGTGTATTTGTCACACACTCAAAAATAGTATATGTTAAATATGTGAAATGTCACAATCGTTTATTGTGGACTTACCACAGATGATAAAAATATAGTAAACAATCTCAAGGTAGTGAAGTACATTAATGAGTTATTACAGTAGGGGACTGGTTTCGTTATCCTAACAGATTCGCTCCCAGTTTACAGGCTATACAGGGACAAGAGAACGGGATCTAATGTCCCGGTATTGTGTATTGTATAGAGGATTACATCCGGGATCTTATGTACGGGTATTATGTATTGGTGAAGAATATTCGGGATCTTATGTACGGGTATTATGTATTGGTGAAGAATATTCGGGATCTAATGTACCGGTATTTTGATATGGTAAAAACTATCCGGGATCTAATGTATAGTGTTTTGGTGAAGACTATCTATTTTGATAACTTTGGGTGCTACATTTATTTAATTATTACTATTAACGCCTTTTTAGCTGTAACAGATTTTGAAATCTAATAAAATATTATTTCACTTGAAAGATACAAACTATCCAAACCATAGATTATATATAATCTGTGATCCGAACTATGACACATTCACAATTCTGCCAAAGACGGTTAGACAGTACAACCATACACATACTAATTAACTGCCTTACACGTACTAGTATAATACACTCTTTTTATTACAGAAAATTTTTTCAAGAAAGTGTTTGTATCATTATTACTCAAACTATAGAATCATTCATTTTTTTGCGGATAACTATTGTTTACTACGCCGGATAGTGTAGTCGAGGGATAATTATAAACCAAACAGTCAATACTGTAAAACAAAACTCATTAATGAGTAATATTATAATTGAAGGCTGGAGATGGGTTTCAGCTTTTGTTAAAAATCGTTATAGAAAATTTTTTTTTTTTGAAGGTCGAATTATAGTACTGATCGTAACTTACTAGTAACTTGTTAGTCCAGTAATTGACATATTATTTTTGTTCTATTTTATTATTCTCTTATTTACTATGTATATATTATGGTAAATGTTTGCTAGCCGGAAAACTTCAGGAATTGGCCAGCATGATAGGTTAAACGATAATTTTTATAAATGCATGTAGGATCTAAGGAATGATTTTCAACATTTTAGTGCATCTTAATAAAGACATATATGTTAACTGACTTTTTTATGATAGACTCACTATTAAGAAATAACCATCTTTACCAAAGTATTTTACTCTGAAAGAAAATTTCAGTGACGTAATGGTTAGTGGCAATGAAATGCGAGACGTACTGAACAGACAGTGGAGACTTGAATCTCGTTAGAGGCTGACCCCCCCTCACCCTGACACTTCTTTCCCCAAATAGCCAGAGGCAATAAAATGCTAATGACCCACACGGGTAGGTTAGTACGTTCGCCATTTACTACCCCTCCCCCCCCCCCCACGGCTACACACACTCACTTGCTACCTTGACCATCCTGTTTTATTTTACCCTGCGACGACTTGGCTTTTGACACATCAGTGTGCATTCCTTCCTCCCCCCACCCATTGAACTCTGCGCTAGCTTCTATTTTTAATCTGGCTCATTATCTATCTCCGACCCACCCCTACAATGGGCATAGTTTTTTAACATAATATCAGTGACCAATGATTGGCTTTTTGTTAGATAAAACAAAAGGATTATCTAAACAAAGATTTTTTAGTATCAACTCATAAATAATATAGAATACATGGCCCCTGTTGTAGAATTTTCACGCTACGAGGCTGCTAGGCTTAGAGCACATGTTAGGTTTACTGTATCTTAGAATTGTCAGAATCCGTCCCATCCTATTCAAGTGACTATACGATCTAATTATAAATTTTGTTTGCTGTGACAATTTGGCATTATCGTTTGAGGAAATCTTTATCACAATAATCTTTTTCAAAAAACAATCCAGCATTTACAAAAGTATGTTTATTTTTTTATAAATCTATTGTGTATACCCTACGTAGCGTGTAGAGAGGAAAGACGGTAGCAATGCATTGTGAGTGACGTACTGTCGGGTATCGCCACTGGTCGGCACGTTCTTTGAAGTTTAGCTCAGTGTTCATCCACGTCCGCCAAGCCCCCCCCCCTTCCAACTCTTAAAAAAGTGGTTACCCCGACCACTACTGAGATTCTGACATTTCGATAATACATTCCTGTCTTCCCAGCTCATCGCCTCCCCCACCTGACAACTACTTGGCTTTGACATTTCAATGGTATATTTCTTTCTTCCCACCCTATCGCACCCCAACCCGACCATTTTTTTTAAAGCTTCCCCCCCCCCTTTCTTCGCGCATTCTATTTAAAATGTTATTTCTCATATTTTATATATGCAATATATTCAGTTAAATAATATTATTGACAATTAATATAAACAATAGTATTCACTATAACTGTGTGTCTATTAAGTCATTGCTAGCCTCTCTTCCATAGAAAGTCGCACAATTTAGAAGGAAATACACCACAATATTAATATGGATATTAATTTAATGTTTCTTGTTCGGTCCAGTAATTTTTTTTTATAGATTTGTACCGGACCACAGCCCAGGTTGGGGACCACTGTATTAAATCAGTACAGTGTAACATAAATATGATTTATTTATTCAATACGATACAAACTTTTCCAACTAATTTAGCCGCAATCTGATTATTAAAACCTCTTTAAAAAATAAAAGTAAAGTAACAGTTTAAAATGTATCCATAGATTTTATGCATGAATGTAAATGTATTAATTTGATTATGTTAGCTCATCAAGAGTGTTAAGGTGATGTTCAGTCTGATGTTGAAGAACAAATCTGACCTCTGGTTACCTCCCCCCACCCCTGCCCTCCGCCGTTTTTCTTTTTTGCGAACAACAAAGCGGGTAAAAAATTGGATACAGGGTGATGATGTCACGGTTTCACTACTGTGCGAAAGAAACGTTCTTGCGTTATACTTTTTGATCTTATTACGACATAAAAGAAACGGTTGCCAGTTGATCAGTTTAGGAAATTCGGCTGACTATAAAATTGTATAAAAGACATTTTAAAGCGAACATTTTGAAACTACCTTACTGAACAGACAGTAAAGACTGTCATCCTCGTTTGCGGCTAACTTCCCCCCCTCCCCCGACCTTTCTTTCACCAAATAGCCAGAGGCAATAACATGCTAACGACCCCACTTGTAGGTTTGTACGTTCGCCATGTACTACCCTTTCCCCCCACCCCCACGGCTACACATGCCGCCGCCCACCCAAAATCTACCTTGTCCATCGTGTTTAATTACACCCTACCACGACTCGACTTTTGACAAATCAATGTAACCCCCCCCCCCCCAACTGAACTCGGCGCTACCTTCTTTTTGATCTGGCTAATAATCTATCTCCTACCCACCTCTACACTGGGCACCGTTTTTTAACATAATATCAGTGACCAATGATTTACTTTTTGTTAGATAGAAAAAAAGGATTATATCAACAAAGATTTTTTTAGTATCAACTCATAAAATAATATAAACAAAAATTTCAAGTAATAATAGAGATTTAAAGAAAAATATTACAACTACTTAAATCTTTCAGACCAATCTCAAGAGAACCTTAACATTTCTGTTTAAAAAGAAATTTTCTAAACAACTTTTAATTTATGTGTACTAAACTTTAAACCTGTATATCGGATTCACATCCTTCCTCTACCAAAAACAATCAAACATATTATGTGTTTGAATAAAACCAAACATTCTCTAATATTACTTAAAAATCATTGGATGCGGGTTACTCAGAGGCTCATAACAACTCAGAGGCACACAACAGCTCAGAGATACACAACAAATCGGTATCCGGACAAAACCCCCAGCGGACAAAACCCCCACGGACAAAACCCCCAGCGGACAAAACCCCCAGCGGACATAAACCCCAGCGGACAAAACCCCCACTGGACCTCTCCCATATTTTTGTTATAAAATCTATTTTTTTACCCTCGTTTTTATTAAAAAATGTAATATATAATACCTGGATGAATATATATATATATATATATATATATATATATATATATATATATATATACGTATTTTTAAGGGAATTTGTTTTTCAAAGTACGCCAATAAGCTGCATTAGCCCGTCGAGCCACAGTGGTCAAAAGTCAATCTCTTGTTAACTTTACATCAACAGGAAGCTTATCTTACAAGGTAAAAAAAAACTAATTTAAAGGTTTTAGCCCAAGGTCAATGCTGACCTTATCTTTCTTTATTCTACCTTTTAATTCTAGCACCAGGCACACATTGTATAGCAGACGGTAAAACAAACAACTTAAAAACCACGGTGGTCGAAAGCCAATCCTTTATTTAGGTAAACAACATAGAAACATGCCTAATGATATACTGTGTTGACAGATATGATATCTCTTATATCGAAAAACATTTCACTTAGCCCATGGTTAACTTCGTATATATAGAAGTATTAATAATATCGACTTATATTCAATCTTAATGTTTTGGGGGTTTTGTCCGCTGGGTGTTTTGTCCGCTGGGGGTTATGTCCGCTGGGGGTTTTGTCCGTGGGTGTTTTGTCCGTGGGGGTTTTGTCCGCTGGGGGTTTTGTCCTACACCCCAACAAATCACAATCACACAACTCAGAGATACACAACAACTCACAATCACACAACCCAGAGACACACAACAATTTACAATCACACAACTCAGAGATATACAACAACTCACAATCACACAACTCAGAGATACACAGCAACTCACAATCACACAACTCAGAGATGCACAACAACTCAGAGACACACGACAACTCAGATGCACACAACAACTTACAGGCACACAACAACTTACAGGCCCACAACAACTTACAGGCGCACACCAGTTCAGAGGCACACAACAACACAGAGGCACATAACAAACTACTGGCATATAAAACCCTAGATGCACACAACTACTCAAATTTTAACAACAACTCAGATGCATTGTAAAACTACTTAGTAGTATTAATATTGTGAAATGATTGTAGCAATAATCTGTTGTTGTTTTTTGTTGCCCTTGAAAAAATAAATAAATTGTGTTGCCACGTGGCTGACCAGGTTATAGTATAGACGGGGGCAAACTGTACGACATTACTAGGCTTCAGGCCCGTAGCGTGCGGGGGGCAGGGGTCCGGGGCCCCAGCGTTTGTCTGGCCCCCTCTGCTTATTTGTTCTACTTAGTAAAATGTATTACCTGGCCCCCTGCTATTGCCTGGCCCCTGCTGTAAAATGCCTGGCCCCTGCTGTAGAATTTTCACGTTACGAGGCTGCTAGGCTTAGACCACATGTCAGGTTTACTGTATCTTAGAATTGTCAGAATCCTCTCCTCATCCTATTCAAGTGGTTATACGATCAAGGCGAACAGACGAAACATAAATAGCTTAGGTAGTTTAGGTGACTTGAGGGGATTGTAATCATATTTTCTTATGATCGGGTAACTTTCTTCTTAAAATTTGTATCACATATGTAGATCAAATTGAGTGACAGAATCAATAAGTGTTAAAAGTTAATATGCTATGAGCATTTGAATATTCCAAACTTCACAATAGTGATACAATCTATGAGTTTTATAATTTAAAATTTAACTTGATATTAGCTTTTAACATACAGTACATTATTCGAATGAATACAGTGACGGAGCTGATATATTTTATTGGTCATCTGATATAAGCCTTTTAATATCTATTGGTGTACTTTAATTTAGTACTTGAAAAAGTAAGTATAGAAAAATCATCATGATATTCGATTTTTAATTTACCTCGCTCGAATCATATTGTGTAAGATGTGAATCTGCTATAAGCTATTAAGCAGAACTCACTCGATTATAGTAATAGAATAAATATGTGTCATTAGCTGAACAGTGTCTAGGCTATTTGCTGCTTAGGTGCAATATTTTGCTAACCCCGTCATGAAAAGAGAAACAAAATATTTATTTGCATTTACTTTTTAGTATTAATATTGTTCTATATATAAAGAGAAATATATTTACACCGAGGCAATTATAAATCATTTCGACGTGTTAAAGAATATTTATTGTTTATTTCCCTAATTGTGTAATGGTTACTAATTATAAATGTTGTTTGCTGTGACAATTTGGCATTATCGTTTGAGGAAATCTTTATCACAATAATCTTTTTCAAAAAACAATCCAGCATTTACAAAAGTATGTTTATTTTTTTTATAAATCTATTGTGTATACCCTACGTAGCGTGTAGAGAGGAAAGACGGTAGCAATGCATTGTGAGTGACGTACTGTCGGGTATCGCCACTGGTCGGCACGTTCTTTGAAGTTTAGCTCAGTGTTCATCCACGTCCGCCAAGCCCCCCCCCCCCTTTCCAACTCTTAAAAAATTGGTTACCCCGACCACTACTGAGCTTCTGACATTTCGATGACATTCCTGTCTTCCCAGCTCATCGCCTCCCCCACATGACAACTACTTGGCTTTCACATTTCGATGGTATATTTCTGTCTTCCCACCTCATCACACCCCCACCCGACCATTTTTTTTAAAGCTTCCCCCCCCTTTTCTTTGCGTATTCTATTTAAAATGTTCTTTCTCATATTTTATATAAGCAATATATTCAATTAATTAATATTATTGACAATTAATATAAACAATAGTATTCACTATAACTGTGTGCCTATTAAATTATTGTCCGTAAGTGACGGAAGACGATGCTTATTTACATTTTAAATTATTTTAATTTACAATGCCTCAGCTGCTCACAGCCGCTTAGCTCCCTGCTAGCCTCTCGTCCTTAGAAAGTCGCACAATTTCGAAGGAAATACACCACAATATCAATATGGATATTAATTTAATGTTTCTTGTTCGGTCCAGTAAATTTTTTTTTTATAGATTTGTACCGGACCACAGCCCAGGTTGGGGACCACTGTATTAAATCAGTGCAGTGTAACATAAATATGATTTATTTATTCAATACGATACAAACTTTTCAAACTAATTTAGCTGCAATCTGATTATTAAAACCTCTTTAAAAAAATAAAAGTAAAGTAACAGTTAAAAATGTATCCATAGAATCATATTCATGAGTGTAATACTATTCATTTGATTATGTCAGCTCATCAAGAGTCATAAGGTGATGTTCAATCTAATGGGAGGAACAAATCAGACTTCCGGTTACCCCCCCCCCCACCTTTTCACCACCCCCTCTCCCCTCCCCACCTTCCGCCGTTTTTCTTTTTTGCGAACAACAAAGCGGGTAAAGAATTGGATACATGGTGAGAATTTCACGGTTTCATTACTGTGCGAAAGAAACGTTCTTGCGTTATACTTTTTGATCTTATTACGACATAGGTCGCCAGTTGGATGGTTAAGGAAATTCGGCTGAGTATGAAATAGTATAAAAGACACTTTAAAGCGAACATTTTGAAAACTACCTTACTAAGTGATTCAATTTTCCGCCTTTATCGAGTAAAAAAGTGTTTCAAGTTTCCAGTAAAGAAAATCTACACTTTAGGTAAGCAGGCATTCATATACCTATGCACTTTTTTTTAATGTATTCAAGCTTCGAATGTTTGACATAACTTTTTTATTTGAAAAAAGCTTCTTTCATTTTAGTTTTGTTTATATCTTATCTCCATAGAAATTTTTTGTCTTCACCCCCCCCCCGGGGGGGGGGGGGGTCCACTCTACAATTGTTAATTTCCATGTATTAATCTATTTCTTCTATTTAGTTACATGTCTTATTCTTCCTCCTAGATAACATTATTTGATTACTGTTGGTCTGTTATATCTACTGTTGTTGTATTGTATCTATTGTAGCTGTATGTGTTTGTACTGTTACTTTGTTGTATCTATTATGCTGTATGGTATCTACTGTTTCTGTATTTTCATCTATTTTGCAATATGGTATATATTGTTGACGTATTGTATCCACTGTAGTCGTACTATATCCATTGTTGCTGTATTTTTACTATATTTTGTCTATAATATTTAATGTTGCTGTATGGTATCTACTGTTGCTTTATGGTATATACTATAGCTGTATTGTATATATTGTTGCTGTATTTTTTGTACTGTTGCTATGTTGTAGCTATTATGCTGTATAGTATCTTCTGTTTCGGAATAATATCTACTGATGATGCAAAGTATATATTGTTTATGTGTTACAGCTCTGCATGGTGGCACCATGTGTTACTGTTCTGCATGGTGGCACCATGTGCTACTGCTCTGCTCTGCATGGCGGCACCATGTGTTACAGCTCTGCATGGTGGCACCATGTGCTACTGCTCTGCATGGTGGCACCATCTGCTACTGCTCTGCATGGTGGCGCCATGTGCTACTGCTCTGCATGGTTGCGCCATGTGCTACTACTCTGCATGGTGGCACCATGTGCTACTGTTCTGCATGGTTGCGCCATGTGCTACTGTTCTGCATGGTTGCGCCATGTGCTACTACGCTGCATCGTTGCGCCATGTGCTACTGCTCTGCATGGTGGCACCATGTGCTACAACTCTGCAATGTGGCACCATGTGCTACTGCTCTGCATGGTTGCGCCATGTGCTACTACTCTGCATGGTGGCACCATGTGCTACTGCACTGCATGGTTGCGCCATGTGCTACTGCTCTGCATGGTGGCACCATGTGCTACAACACTGCATGGTGGCACCATGTGCTACTGCTCTGCATGGTGGCACCATGTGCTACTGTTCTGCAACCCCTAGTGACGTTAATGTGCCATACTAAACATATATTTTAGAAATCCATTTAAGCTTTCTGTTATATTGAAATATCTTTACATCAAAATAGGTGCTATAATATGTCTACCAATCAGTCATATGGGAAAAGAATGGTTGAGGCTGCTTTAATGAACCAAACAGTGAAACATGAAGACCTCTTGAAAGGTTTGTTTTGTTTATGAAAAATTATAATAAGTCCTAAACTTGTGTGTATTTTTATTACTTTTATATTTTGAAATACACAAATTATCTGATAATGAATATAATTTTGAATGTTCCAGGTTTCCGTGAAAATAGTTTATCAAAGAAGCTTTCGCCAACCCTTTTATCTATACAAAGGCAAGAAACGTTAATTATTTATGTTCAGCAAACCAAAAGATCTGATATGTGTAATACGCAACAAGTAGCTGTAACTCTATTGGGAGATATATCACCCAGAGGAAGACGTTATAACGCAGCCAGAGGAAAATATTCTGAAGAGAGAAGAAGACACATCAAAATGTAAGGAAAAGGTTTAAACATAAACACTGTATATTTTTTTTCCATCCAAGTTATTTTTTTTTTTTCAAATTAAAAAAAAGACCACATCTCCTTTAATTGCAGATAAATTCAGACATAGGACATCGACACTATATGCTCAAATTGATGTCCAAACTGAAAGGGGCAGTATTTTTTTCACACATATGCCACAGTGAGGACATCAACAAACAGGTTTATCAGACTCCACTTGCCAAGCAGCAAATCATTCACTTAAGTGGATGCTTACATAAGTTAGATACAGGCTAATAGCTGGTTTCTTAAGGTAAGTTAGACATTTTAATGTATACATTTTAGTGTATAGTTTTTGCATTTTTTGACATTTTACTTTTATAATGAAAATTAATTATTTTATATATTATCAAAAGGTGTTCAATAATCCAGTTTTTACTCTCTACAGCTAGTACTACTGAATAAGCAAATAATGAACTGTCGAAAAATACATTAGCGGCTACTGAAATAACAAATAGTGAGCTTGAAAACTGCCATTGGATGGTCGATACAAACAAATCTCATACAAGTGAGTTTAAACTAGCTTCTAATTGATTATTTTAAACCTTTTAGAATTTATTCCAAATTGCATAACATCTTAATAATATCTTTCATGAATATATTAACAGACAGGTTTGAGGCAATCATTGGCAGCCCTGTTCAGCAGTGTTCACATCAAGAAAAAAGGAATGGAAAAGAAAAAAAGGTCAGTTTTTATATACATGTTGTAGCTGAAATTTGTGAACTATGAGTAATGAAATTATTTTTTAAATCACAATAGGGATAATGTATATTCACATTTAAAGCTTCAAATCTATAACTGCTCTACATATTTCCTGTAAACCGGAAAGAAGAAGAATCACAAATAGTATGAACTATTTTCAAAGCTATATTTGTAATAATCTACCAGGTGCAAAAGGTTCACTGTAGCCCGGTATCGTGAAAATTCTACAGCAGGGGCCAGGCATTCCACAGCAGGGGTCAGGCCAATAGCAGGTGTGGCAGGAAATAAGTGTTACTAAGTAGAGCAAACAAGCAGAGGGGGGCCACTTAAAACGCAGAGGGAGGGGCCGGCCCCCAGCCCCCCCCCGCACGCTACGGGCCTGTACACACTTGACTATTCGATTTAATGTCGTGGATTGGAGATCTGTTTAACTTAAAGTATTTTAGACTTTTTATAAGTATGCATTATTAAGTCACCCAAACCCCCAACCTAACAAGAACTCAATATACTAAAACACACTTAAGTTTTTTTTAGTAAACACTAACTTCTAACATAATTTAAATTGTTAAATTTTGTCACAAAGAAAAAAGGTTTAATATAATAGTTTGCAGTATCTTAAAAAATGTGTTTTATTTTTCAGGAAAAAGGAAATTCAGGAGTTTTTAAGAACACATAAGATACTTTCAGAGGTACCAGAAGTGCAGAAAAATACAAACCATTAAATTAAAAGTATTCAACGAGCGCCAAAAAATAAGAAGACTATTGGAATAAAAAAAAACAATAATAAAATACATTTCTTTTTAGGCTAGACTCATTTTATTACTAAAAAACATTAATTTATTTCCATATTATATATTTTGCAAATAAATTAGTATGCTGCAAACCCTCACCTTTGTGATTTTGTTAATATTTTTTTTGTTTTCAAAAGTTTTTATTTTTAAGCGTAAAAGTTATAAAATGTGTTGACATGTAAACTCTCCACACATTGTGTAGACTTGATACCAAGTAATTGATTGGACAATCTGGACACTTGCCTTGGGCTCTAGCCACTACAAGTATTTTGAGATAAACTATCTCGACAGTTGGGGGAGGAGCCATGGGAGGGGCATCTGGAATAAAGTAATTCAAATTTATCAGCGTTTCTCGCTCCATCCCAATTATTTCAACTTGCAAATTTTCCTATGATAGTTTACTAAAATAAGATGTTATAACAATAGAGCCTTTCTTATATAAATTCATTGAATGATTAACCAATGCTAAATACGGATCCCAAAGTTCAAAGGTCATTTTAGGTCAATCGTAAGTAAACAAATCCCTGATGGTCAAATGGGTGTATACATTGAAGGCTGCAAGTTTCTATTGGTACAATATAGACGAATAGGACCATACAGTATAGCTAAAGAAGTCTGTATAATGTGCTGACGTGAAATTATTATTAACAATCGTCACTGCAATTACATTATAAGTTATAGTGTAAGGTCTTAATAATTCATGTAGCTAAACATTATATGATATAGATGTTGCGTAATGTATGTAGGAATATAAATTACTTAATATGGTCTTTAATAAAGTTATATTTCCACACTCGTAACAAACGTCACGAACATAATTTTTTGCACTATCGTATATGTCTTTCAACGGACGATAAGACGTGAGACGTCAGTTAGGGGACATATATGTGTCCCCCAAAGTCGCAAATATATTAGATTAACAAAAAGTCATTAAAAAGTGTTTCAAACTTTTTTTTTTGTTTTTTTATGTTATATAAATAATGTTCTTATTTAACATTCCTTGAAAGTAAAAAAAAAAATAATAATAGAATAAAAGTAGGCCGATACTTAAAACAAAGTGTACAATTAGTAACAAAAATGATTAAAACTAATATTAAATTAAGTTTTTTAAATTAAAAACAATATTTAAATAATTGCTTGAATGTCAATGAGTGCGTCTAGGGAAAAACGTTAACAAAATATTTCGAAATAGCTGAGTTAAACGACGTTGAACAACGTGTCCCCCGAGAGACCAATTATCTGGCGTGTGCTCCAAAGTGCGTTTGAAGGCGTGTCCCCCGAGTGACACTAAAAACGTATATCTTTTAATATCAACTATTTTTTAAAATTGAAACTTTTATCGTAAAGTAGACATCAAATACGTTTTAAAAAGTCTTTCAAAACTTATCATTGATAGGATATTAATATTTTAGAGCATTTTCTAAAATGTCTCCCGATGGTATCAAATCTGAGCCTGTCCCCCAAAGTTCGAAATAGGAATATATATATATATATATATATATATATATATATATATATATATATATATACACCCATACCTCGCTTTACGGCCTAGATACGTTCCACGAAATTTGGCCGCTAAGCGAAAAGCCGTATAATGAATCAATTATTCTAGTACAAATCCATACAAATTCAACGAGATCGGTTCCAAGTTGTTCAAATATGTAACATGGTTTATGATTCAAAATGTATTTTCTCTTTTTATTTCATTTAAATTAAAGCTACATACATTTGTACATAAAATAATAACAACTCCAACAATCAACAATAGTCTATAAACAAAAAAAAACCATGTCATGTTACATAAAATATGAATCTGTTTATTTTTTTTAAAATGAAGACAATGACGAAATGGAAACCTGCAGATCAATGACGTCATCATTTTCCGCTGGTAAGGATGGGCGTGGCTTGCAAAAATTGTCCAACGTTGTTTATCTTGCCTTCTTGTTTATTTCGTTCTTCAATGAGTTATAACAGCTAATGGTTGAGTTAATTCCTCGAGAAATTGTGCGCTACGTCTGACTTCAGGATCGTTTTCAAGGAGGAGGTTCCCTATCAGCTTCAAGTAGAGCAAGCACATCACGTTCGTTCAAACCTTCCAAAATATTTTGCCTAATTTCAGGAATAAAATTAACTTCTGTATTCAGTGCCGAACTTAGGGGTTTTAGGGCCCCTCTTTGGAGGCCCCTGCATTTTGACATTCGACAACATGACATAAGATAATGTACTTTATATTTAATGTAAAAAAAAATTTGGGGGGCCTCAGGCTAAGGCCGGGGAGGGCTTTTGAATTTGGACCCCTCCCCCACCCTAGGTACGCTTCTGTCTGCAGCAGTACTTTTTACACATTCTGACCATATATCGAAAACGTGCCATAAATGATGAAGGCCGTTATAGCGAAATGCCGTATAACGAGCGGCCGTATAGCGAGGTATGAGTGTATATATATTACCTTTGTTAACTAAATTCAAATAAACAGACCATGACGTGGATCTCCCGAGTATCTTGTCTTTCCAAGAGGGTTTTAATAAAACAAACCAAACGGACAGCGGCTCTCATTAAGACCAGGCACCACCTGGTCAAGACAATACTACTATCAGAACCAAAATCGCTTTTATTTTATTAGATATGTTACGGCCAATGTCTGCTTGGCGGCCAATTGTAGACAATGGCCAGCTAAACCATCCAATGTGAAAAATGGGGAAAGTATCGCGCGAAAGAGATAATCTATTACGAACTTTTTAAAACAAGGTAAATTTACAGCAAGCAGATTAGCCACTGGGCGAGTGGGCGTGGCTGACATGTTCATTAAATTTGAACAGATTTAGTTGAGATTAGTTCTTTTGATACGAACTGACATAATTAAAACTGTTCATTTTTTGTTTGTTATCTCTATGTGATTGAACATTTTTTTATTTATTGTTTTCTATATTATTGAGTTAAACTTCTTACAAATGATAAAATTATCCTTCTCTGTGTCCATTAGTTGCAACAGGATGAACCTTTGTGACACATAGAAAAAGATGAAAGCGAGATAAATAAGTCGAGACAGATCCACCACCGGTCGACTTTAATTAATTTAATTTGCTGGGATGTTTGTGTGGTCAGTGGGGCTGGAAATGTGCTATTTCGAAGCTGTTTTAATTACTGACATTGTCGATGCGAACAATACTGAATTAAAGCTGTGACATGTTCACGAGATTTTGAGTTGCAGAAAGTTTTTATCGGGATGAGGCTGAAAGGCTGTGATCTATATTCACTATATACTGAAAGGTAAAAGGAAAGGTTACAGCATAGCTGTCCACTATTGTGTATTCACTGACTGCCGACAGACCACACAAACGGGACCGGCCTTCTGCCCCTATTTAAACAGTTCGTCTGTTTATGTCACCAGTGTGGATTGAAATTTCAAATGCAGGAGATGATCATTATTTCAAGGAGTCTTGTATTGCTTTTGTAGATTTTTTGTGTGTTGCGTTAATCTCTCCAGTAACATAGAAAAAGAAAATGCCCAATATCATAGAGATAACATAGAAAACATTGCACAGTTTCTATTATGTCCATTAGTATCAAAAGAACTACACATCTCGACTAAATCTACCTAGCAGATGTTGGCCGTAAAACACACACACACACACACACATATATATATATATATATATATATATTAGCTGTTATGCCCGGCATTGCCCGGGAGATCTATGTGTCACGTGAAAACTTCATCTCATATTAATTCTTTTTTACTTAAGTTTAATTAGGTTAAAAAAGTATTAAAAAAATAACCAACTACCCACGAACTGACAAAAACACGAACAAACGATTTAACACAACATTTCATTTAACAATGCTCTACAAAGTGAGTAAAAAAAAGCACCATTATAAAATGCATACACATATAAATATATATAAAAAAAAGAATTCGCTTAATTGTATGTTACAGCTTAAATATTGTATCCATAAAACATTCCTACTACATGCAGGTCGCTAGCATGGCTGAACAGTCACTACCTGACAGAGTGATATATATATATATATATATATATATATATATATATATATTAGGGCTGCTGATTAAACTGCGTTAATTTGCGATTAACGCGTCAAAAAAAATTTGCGATTAAAAATTTTACCGCAACACTTAAATGCGTTAATTTGACTAAATGCGGGAAGTTCACCGAAACGATAAATAACAGAATTTCACTATTTGAAGTTTAAGTTCCGTACACTTATTAAGTAGATCTACCGCCCCCACCCTGTCGCAATTCGCACATACCCTCACCCCCAGGTATGTCGACTGAAGCCCAACTTGTAATATATAATGAAGATGTTTTGGTTATTTAGCCCTTCGACAAGTAAACTCCTGCTCCCTTCCCGGTCGATGTAAAAAAGAGAAAACTTTCATTCACTAGTTTACATTATATACTGTGGTGTATTGGTGGAGGTACTATAGTGTATTGTTGAAGGTATAATGAACCCTTTTATTTTTAGATCAAAATAACGAGATGCTAGAAATTTTGTATCCTCATTTTTTTTGCGCATAATTTTGTATCGTATTTTGATAGTATAACATCTTGCTAATACATCTGTACCCGAGACAGTGGTTGTATTTTTCATAATTATTGTGATACTGAGTCAAATTTTATATATGGCTGTTGATTTACTGCAATTAAAGCGTAATTAATGCGTTAAAAATATGCGATTACATTTTTTAACACAAACACCTAAATGCGTTAAATTTTACCCAAATGGTGTTATTTCAGAGTTGCAGATGAAATAAAAAAAATCAGTACCCAATTCTATAACTAGATCAGACGAGATTTAAAAAAAAAGGAAGAAAAACAAGCAATTAAGCCTGTTCCATTCTGGACACAGGACGTGTTAGCGCATTTTCATGTTATCTTTCAGTAAATATTTGTAAATTTTGGAAATGTTTATAAATTCAATTGCGTAATGCATATATCTGAAAAAAAGATATTAAAAGGACAAGTAAGTCATGTTGAATAACTGTTACAAAAATAAATAATGATTACGCCCCTTTGATTAGCTTTTATTATTTATATTTAAAATATAAGCAAAACGGTACATAACAAATTCTTATATTTTGGCCCTGAGAGGTCAAATCGCGAAATGGACTTTTGATGTACACTTGGCAGGCCTAGACCTACACAATGATATATACATCATGGGTCTAGGACTTATGGTTGCTGAGATATAGGGCGGTCCATTATTAATATAGCTTATATAGTAAAAAACGGTACTTTATAAGGCCCCTTTTACGGCCCTGAGAGGTCAGATCGCGAAATGGAAAAAAAGGCATTTCTTGGAAGGCCAAGACCTACAAAATGATATATACATCATGGGTTTAGGACTTATGGTTGCTGAGATATAGGGCGGTCCATTATTAATATAGCTTATATAGTAAAAAAACGGTACTTTATAAGGCCCCTTTTACGGCCCTGAGAGGTCAGATCGCGAAATGGAAAAAAGTCATTTCTTGGCAGGCCAAGACCTACAAAATGATATATAGATCATGGGTCTAGGACTTATGGTTGTTGAGATCTAGGGTGATGACAGACAGACAGACAGACAGACAAAACGGGGACAATAGAGCATTTTTTTTCGAAAATGCTCTAAAAACCCGAACACAGAGTGTCACGTTTACATAAATCATAGCAGCTATATGACCTTGAAACAATAGGATTGCCATTTCTTAATTCAAACTTATGACCCTAAATGATGCAATTAAAGAACATCTGCACGTGTTATAGTTTGATTGACAAGTGTCATGGCTTTGAAACGATGTAACTTGTGGTTGGTAAGTGACGTCATCTACAAATATTAACATTACCCACCTCCCCACCAATACAACCACAGTCGGCGAGTTAATGGACAAATTTACTTTTAATCTTCTTTTGAAGTTTTTGCTTTGCGTCGCAGCCTATAAATGTTATTCTTATATTCTTTCATTCATTTACTTTCTTACTATCAACTATTTGTTCAATGTTTTAGTGAACAACAAAAAGGAATGTTTTTTATCGGTCTGTCAGTTATATAAAAAAAAAATATTGTGTAAAATGACACTCCTTGATGTTATCGGTCGGCTTTCATTTTTCATCTTCTGTTCTTTCTTTCCTGTTGACGACACACTTTATAACAAGTCGCGGACCACATGAGAGACTGAGAACAAATGAACAAGGATGGTTACTTGCTCGCGTCAAAAATGAGTCGAACATTTCAAGGTCTGGCGTCTGGCTTGTCAAAGACGTCACACACACACACACAAACGAATGTTTAATACTATTTCTTAGGCCAAGTAAATCCGAAAAAAAACACGTTGTTATTATTTTAAAATGACATGTTGATAGAATTTAAAAAAATGTTACAATTAATAAATAAAGTATTTTTTCGATTAAATATGCGTTAATTTGCGATAATTTTTTTAATTATGCGTTAATTTCGATTAAAATTTTTAATCGAACAGCAGCTCTAATATATATATATATATATATATATATATATATATATATATATATATATATTCTCTATGCATTTCCGTTTTTATGCGACTCATCAAATATAACTGAAATAGGCAACAAAAACAACAAGAAGAGAATATAATAAATACACATATATCTCCACCAGGGATATGAAATGGTGTCCACTTGAGTTTATTGCATTCAATGAGTCATCTAGTTGAATGAGCTCTGTGGAGTTATTCTGGTTGGCGGTGAACTAGGTCACGCTGCATGAGTGATTGTGTGTTGAGTCACTGAACGTCCATGGCTGTAGCTGTGAGTCATTGCACGCCCATGGTTGTAGCTGTGATTCATTGCACGCCCATGGATGTAGCTGTGAGTCATTACACATCCATGGCTGCAGCTGTGAGTCAGAACTTTAAATATGTTTAGCTATGATTTTTTGAGATTTTCATGGCTTAATTCTAATATATGACATTTTCATCGCTTAACTATGATTTATGACACATTTCATTGCTCAACTATAATTTATGACACATTTCATTGCTCAGCTATAATTTATGACACATTTCATTGCTCAGCTATAATTTATGACACATTTCATTGCTCAACTATAATTTATGACACATTTCACTGCTCAGCTATAATTTATGACACATTTCACTGCTCAGCTATAATTTATGACACATTTCATTGCTCAGCTATAATTTATGACACATTTCATTGCTCAACTATAATTTATGACACATTTCACTGCTCAGCTATAATTTATGACACATTTCACTGCTCAGCTATAATTTAGGACACATTTCATCGCTCAACTATAATTTATGACACATTTCATTGCTTACGTATGTGTGATTTATGACGTTTGCATAGCTTTTCTATGAATGATAGTTTTTTTCATCGCAGAAGCCTTGGCGGCTGGATAGCTAAGTCGATAGTAAACTCGACTATGGTGCAAAAGAGTACAGGGTTCAATACCGGTGAAGCCAAAAAAATATTCGCCGCTGACTTGAAGAGGAAGTGGACGCCATCAAGTCTATAAGCCCTCAGGCTCTTCTGTCCATTCATTCCCTCAATGACCACATCTGTTAAGAGTTTTTTTTTTAAAGCCTTGACTTGTAACTTGTAACAATGGATGTAGCAATAGTTTACGACCTGTGTATTTACTGTAGCTATGAATTATAATGCGTTCACAGCTTTATCTTCAATGTTTTTACAGGTTTAGGCGAAAGCTATGACTCGTAACGCATCCACGGCTGCAGCTATGACTTGCAACATATCTGTGGCTGCGTCTGTGACTTGTAAACATGTCCATACTGTGACTTTAACATGCCTAATGCTTTATATTGGTTTTTTTTTTCAAACTAATGATTGCGTTCAGAGTAAAGTTGATGCTCGCTAAAAGCTTGTTATTTACACTCATTATACAGAGACCAGTTTCTGCGTTTCTGGAGATGTCTGTCTAGCCAGCTGTGGGGGTTGTCTAGCCAGCTGTGAGGGTGGTAAGTGCAGCAGTCCCTCATTTATCTTGCCTCGACTAATTCATACGTTCTTTGTTTATTATGCTATCTGATTCGGTTCACACAACCGTCACTTTGTGTGGAGTGGTTTTCTTTTTTAATTCTTTTTGAAAAAAAAAATATATTTGTGTATGATATGTTCTACCTTTTACCATGGGTGGGCTAACGTTTTTTAATCGCGGGCCACAAGACTTTATAATTTTTTTGACGTAGGGGCCGGACCAGTGAAAGAAATACGGCATAAGGGGCTGGGGATGGGGGGGGGCGGTTAAAGCTAGTGCGTGCGACATTTTACATGCACGTCTATAAATTAAATACTTCAAGTTGAATGAACAACTAGACGATTTAACTTAAGCCCGTGGGTCAAAGTTTGTCTATGTCTGACGTAGGCAAAGATTGAAACAACTGAAATTTTCCCCCGGCGAGGAAACTTTTTTACTGATAATTATTTCTCTATTCGTTCATCTTTTGAATCTCGGCAGTGTCGCAACAACTAGTCCTAATTTGGCCTAACCCTAACCTTAACCCTAACCTTAACCTTAACCCTAATCCAGTAGGTTATTTTTCCCTGTTCTGTCCAGCAGTGTGAATGACTAAATAAGGTCATTGACGAGCTGGTCAGCTTTGCCAGGTTTCTGTCGCCCATTGTCCTCTTAGCCACTCCTTTTTTTTTTTGCTGCTCTGGCACAACTACCAACCACCATTTTGTTTTTACCTAAACCGCTTTAATATCTTCTGTTGAAAGAACACCATTATAACAAATAACTGCTTGATTAGGGGACCGTGTCCTTTTTAGAGCATTTTCGAAAAAAAAATGCTCTATTGTCCCCGTTTTGTCTGTCTGTCTGTCTGTCCGTCATCACACTAGATCTCAACAACCATAAGTCCTAGACCCATGATGTATATATCATTTTGTAGGTCTTGGCCTGCCAAAAAATGACTTTGGTCCATTTCGCGATCTGACCTCTGAGGGCCGAAAAGGGGGGCGTATTAAGTACCGTTTTTTACTATATAAGCTATATTAACAAAGGAGCGCCCTATATCTCAGCAACCATAAGTCCTAGACCCATGATGTATATATCATTTTGTAGGTCTTGGCCTGCCAAGTGTACATCAAAAGTTCATTTCGCGATCTGACTTCTGAGGGCCGTAAAAGGGGGCGTTTTAAGTACCGTTTTTGCTTATATTTTAAATATAAGTAATAAAAGCTAATCAAAGGGGCGTAATCATCATTTATTTTTGTAACAGTTATTCAATATGATTACTTCCCTCTCTATTTATCGTAACCGTAGCCACTGCTAACATGAAAATGCTCTAAAATGTTCTTTGTCCGAAACGGAAAAGACTTAAATTGCTTGTTTTGTTTGATTCGCTCTTGGATGAACCCCGGTGTGTGTGTGTGTGCTGTGTGTGTTTGTGTGTGTGTGTGTCTTATTGAGGTCAAAGTGACTTACTTATAACCTCGTTTTATTTTCGATGTCCAGACACATTACCCTCTAGCAACCAGACGGTCATCTTACTGATAGGTCAGTCTTCTTAGTACTGTTGGGTCAGGCGCATATTGGTTGCGCATTGATCATATCATATTCGGCCGTGTGGGTCGACATATGGATGTTTGTTTGCCAGTATACATATTCATATATTCAAAATATTCTCGGCGTTGGTATCAAAAGTTCCAATGTCTGTTTTTTTTTTTCTTTCCGTAATATTATGTACCTATACTTGCATTGTATGTAGGCGGGGGGGGGGGGGTCGTTCCCTTAATATGTTTATATTGTCAGTAGTTGTCACGGTATAGTAAGGGGTTTTGTGACTGGCACAATATTTACAGCCACCCTCATTTCACCAACGTATGTCAATTACTGGCAATTATTCAAAGCTGGGCAGACTTTCACCGGGTCCAGTGTAAATATTCCCACAATTCTCATCTATGATCGAACCCAGGTCCCTCTCTGTGACCCTCCTGTTACACGTGTGCCTAAAGTTTTAAAGTGGTGTACTGTGTTTGTAACGTAAGTCATGTCTGTAAATTAAGTCTATTTGTTTACAAAGAAAGTCTGTCAGTTTTTAAAGAAAGTCTGTCCGTGTATAAAGAAAGTATGCCAGTTTTTTTTAAAGAAAATCTGTCAGTTTTTAATGAAAGTCTGTCCGTTTATAAAGAAAGTCTGTCAGTTTATAAAGAAAGTCTGTCAGTTTTTAAAGAAAGTCTGTCCGTTTATAAAGAAAGTCTGAGTTTTTAGTCTGTCAGTATTTAAAGAAAGTCTGTCAGTTTATAAAGAAAGTCTGTCAATTTTTAAAGAAAGTATGCCAGTTTTTAAAGAAAGTCTGTCCGTTTATAAAGAAAGTATCCCAGTTTTTTAAAGAAAGTTTGCCAAGTTTTTAAAGAAAGTCTGCCAATTTTTAAAGGAAGTCTGTCTTTCAATTGCTACTGTTTAAGTCAAGAGAATAATTTAGCCATTAAGACAAGACGAAATACATTTTTTTTTAAACTGAGAAAATAAAATGACAGAAAAAAGTATCTAATTGTAAGCCTATGGGAATAATTAAAACTACGGGACTCGATGAAACTATCCCTAGGGAATGAACTGACCCCTTGGTACAGACCTATCCAGCCACCACCCATATATTGATTACAGCCCCCCCACCCCAATCACATTAAGGTGTGTATAGTAAAAACCTTTGACGTCTGCCATTGTTCTCCGAACAGTCCAACTCACCAAGCCCAATCAAATCATCGATATCCAATAATAATACGATTTAGTTTTATTCATCGTTATTATTTAATGTTCTAATAATGGCCTCGATTTAAATTGTTCAAAGAAATTCACTCGCCGTCGTTAATAAAAAAAACATCAAAAAGGCTTACAAATTCAGACATCGGAACAGACACAAAAACTAAACGTGTTTACTTGACGTCATAACCTCTTTCCGAAACTTCCTCGTCTTAACACACACACACACACACAATGATTTTCCTTAATATTTTAATTAATCGACTTGAACGATAAAAAAATAAGAGATCGCTATCGGGAATACACCTGTGTTCTAACTATTCAATCGACTGGGCTTTCTGTGCTGGTGATAATGGATTTCAATTTCCCAAAAAAAAAAAAACAAAGCTTAGTTTAGCGTAAACAAAGGGCGAGACAGATTGAGTTAAATAAAAAGCTTATACAAAAAATACTTTATGAATATCACTGTAGGAGTATATGTGAACATATACATTCATTTATGGATTTATGTGTGGGTAAGAAAGAATCTTCAGTATGTGTGTATGTACGTTATGTACTGTGTCAGTTAACGTGTGTATTTATGTCTCTGTGTCAGTTAACGTGTGTGTTTATGTCTCTGTGTCAGTTAACGTGTGTGTTTATGTCTCTGTGTCAGTTAACGTGTGTGTTTATGTCTCTGTGTCAGTTAACGTGTGTGTTTATGTCTCTGTGTCAGTTAACGTGTGTGTTTATGTCTCTGTGTCAGTTAACGTGTGTGTTTATGTCTCTGTGTCAGTTAACGTGTGTGTTTATGTCTCTGTGTCAGTTAACGTGTGTGTTTATGTACTGTGTCAGGTAACGTGTGTGTTTATGTACTGTGTCAGTTAACGTGTGTATTTGTGTCTCTGTGTCTGTTAACGTATGTGTTTATGTACGGTGTCAGTTAACGTATGTGTTATGTCACTATGTCAGTTAATTTGTGTGTTTATGTACTCAGTAATATGGGCACTTGACGTAAAATGTCACAACAGAAAGCCTTTTGTCTAGATACCCGAGAAATAACACACAACTTGAACACATAACGTAAACAAAATAGATTTACTACACACAATGTTTGACAAAATCTACAGATACGGTTTATTTCACCAGTGCTACAAGTACAAAGTCTTATTTTACAATTAATTTGACGATGTTCCACAAAGTCAGTTAATATTCACTTAAGCGCCATTATATTGAGACAATTAAAAACAAATGTACGACGACTGTAACCGTCACGGTGCATTAACTCAGCCTACAAACATTGATGTGAAGAGAATCGTTCATTGAATGGGATGTAACAGTTTGAATATTGTATCTATGAAGCGATACTAGAAGAGACTAAGAAGAAAATAACTGTTAAGTTCTTATGTCGCGACTTTATTCCAATATTCAAAAGTGTGCGAAAGTATTTAAGCGGCTGCCCCTCACACGTACGTTTGCGTATAAATGTTTTTGTTTTCAGCCCACCCTCCCTAGGTATGCGGACAAAACTCCAACTTTGAGTGTAAAATGAATTGTTTTTTATGTTGTTTTTTTTTTCAGCCAATTGTCTAGTAAGTCCCTAATGTCCTCTTCCCTGTTGACGTAAAAATAGAATCGTTCTATTCATTGGTCCCCCAACCCCCGGGCCGCGGACCGGTATCGGTCCGTGGATCGAATGGTAGTGGGCCGCCTGAGAAATATTTAATCATTTCTTTTTTTATCTACTGTGATGTATTTCTCTCCGGATTGTGCGACTTTCAATGGACGAGAAATAACCAACGCCTTCCCCCTCCCCCCACCCCATTTCCAGCGGGGCGCGGGGAAATTATCGAACGCTGACCGGTCCGTGGCGAGAAGAAGGTTGAGGACCACTGGTCTACATTATACTCTAGTCCAGTGGTGGCAAAGTATTTTGGGGTCGCGTGCCCGAAATTCAACCAAATAGCCAACAAATTTATAGCAAAGTGCCGAAACTGCGATTAAAAATTAAAGCAAATCATATTTTAGTCGCGTGCCAACTGATGAGGCTTTGCGTGCCGACTGTGGCACGCGTGCCATAGGTTCGCCACCCACTGCTCTAGTGTATTGGCGTAGGTCAACGAACTCCAAATGTGTAGTGAACCCGGATATAATTAGGTCAAAATAATGAGTTGATAGACAATTTTTCTTGTTTTTGTTTTTTTTTTTTGTTTTTTTTTAATCGGGAGTTCCCTGTTCTATTTTTAGACGCCTGGGTTACCTTAAATTCTCATAATTTTATCACATTCGAGAAATACATCATCTTGCTGGTCGAAGCCTGCAACAGCTGGACTAATAGTTTCAAACGCAAGACGCCTGTCAATCGGTGTCATTGACTGCTGATGATGCACACATCTGTCTGTACAAGGTGACAGTTGTGGTGTGTTTCGGAATGGTCGTGACACTGAGATTCATTTCATATTTCCTAAACAGCGACGGTGATTCTCAAACTTTTGCGATCCGCGACACACCCGGAAGTTTTATCCGGTTTTCACATCACAGCCGTAAAGAAAGATACAACCGATAAAAGAAAAAAAACAACAATCGAACATAAACACGCACACACACACACACACACACACACACACACACACACACACACACACACATATATATATATATATATCGAAAGTAAAGATTTAATATAACAGTATCCCAGTTTAAAATACAATCATGAAAAATCGGATCTGCCCGAAACCAACAAATAACCTCGCCTGCCGATCAAGCCTAAGGGGATATAACTCTATGCAAAGGTTTTGAAGGGTACAGCTAGTGTATATACAATTTTGGTGACCGTGTTTACGTCAGACCCACCAGCGACAACCACCGCACAAAGATGCCTGTGTGTCGGGGTTCTCAACCGGTGACTCGCGCAACCTAAGGCAGTGGGCGGCGAACCTGTAGCACGCGTGACACAATCGCCACGCAGAGCCTCATCAGTCGGCACGCGGCTAAAATATCACATTCTTTAATTTTAGTGGAGTGTTGGCACTTTGCTACAAATAAGTGGTTTTCGGTTGAGTATTGGGCACAGGGCCCCAAAAAGGTCCCCCACCCCTGGCCTACAGGGTACGGCAAAGGTTATGCAGGGGTATGTAGCGAAATATAAATTTCGTTTAAAATAAATCTGTAGTTTGAAGAACTTAATTGTGGGGGGTGCCGATGGACATACATTTAGGGTACAGTTGCAACAAACTTTCAGAACCGCGACTCATATGCACATGTCAAAAATGGTCTGAACATATTCGAGGAAGTACATGTCAAATAAAGATGGATTATTATTATTATCATATTGCAAGGACCGAGCGCAAGTGTGTAAAAAATAGAAACTCGATTCAGAATTATGAAGTAATTATGCAGGGATTCCCCCCCCCCAATCCCCCGATCACATTTTGTCACAGTGTAATCCGGCAGAGTTGATAATCATCTCTCCATTGTTATTAATGGAATAGCGAATAGGGAAAAAAAACGGTTTTGAATGGGACATTTATTGTATAAAACTAGTAGTACAGTTGTTTGCAAATATTGCAAAAAAAAAAAATCAATCAATAAAATAAAATAAATAAAAATTCAAATACGGTCGCAGTGATTCCTCATTGAACTATTATTTAACGTTTGGTGAAATAGAATTAACCAAAGTTCACTTATTTCAATAAAAATATCACTGTCATTGAATTGTGCATTTTTAGTTTGACATGTATCTCGATCCGAAATTTTTATAGTTACACGCAACCACTGAGCGTGTGTTGTAAGTCAAGCGAACGGCATCACACAGTAACAACTCATAGTGGTGGCTTAAGCCATTGTCCAGAGCAGCGGTCCCCAGTCCTTTTTGCGACTGTACCCCAAAGGATGCGAAAGTGTGTCCGCTGGTACCCCCCCCCCCCCTATCGCTTAAGGTCGCGAATAAATAAGTAAATGTTATTTTCATAATCCTCAACTAACTTTATTAAAGTGATACTAGGACACGTGGTTTGGTGATGTATCAAACTGGCCACCTTCTTCAAACTCTTAAATGTGTCGCTGTGTTCCCCTTGCATAACCTTTCCCGTATCTCCCTGGGGTACGCGTACCACCGGTTTAGAACCGTTGGGGGGTTGATGTAAACCCTAGTGCAGTTGAACACTTATTTATATTTACCCAGAGTGTGATTTGAGTACACTAGTGTGAACTCTGAAGATTTCTTGAGTTAAACAAACATTGACCTACATATCATACACAATAATGACTCTGACTCTCAAGCATCGAGTATTTGTTCTTCCGTTTAACCCCCATCCCTCTTATCTCTCTTCTCTCTATCTTCCTCTATCGATATCTCTGATGGGAACTTCACCTTAAGACTGTTTCAAAAACCGCTGTGCATAATTTGAAATGAACTTAACCCCATCCCTTTCCCTTCTTCATTCCCCCCCCCCCACCCATCCCTCCATTGGTGAATATTATACCGGTGAGTCGTGAGGTTCTACATACTGTTCTACACAAGTTGGCTTTTAATCCTATTGAATGTATTCCACTGAGCAACAACTGTACGTTAGAACGCAGACTTGATGAAATGGCTCACGTCTTTGAAGAGTCATTGTGTAATCATTACAAAAAAAGTAATGTGTAATGTGTAGATTGACAATTCGACTGGTAATGAATCCTCCATTTCGGCAGATGTAAGATTTATAAACGAAGAAAGAAATCAACCAAGACTTAAACGTTCATTTAACATTCAGTCTTTGATATTTTCACCCAAGAAGGGATACGTTTTTAAAAAAAAAAATATTCTGTCAGTAGCCACCATGACGGGGTGTCTCAAAGGATTTCCATGACATATGAAAGGACGATTGCCCGGATGTATTTAGTGTGCCATCCATCATCCATCACCTACTATTTGGCTCTAAACATCTGAGTGAGCGCATGAACACAACCCTACAGTTTGTTATCAAAACGGTCAACAGAACCAAAGGGCAACTGGTGGAATGACTGATTGTTTCCACAACATTTTTGATAAAAATGATCAAGATATTTGATCACTGGCTGCTTCATACTGAAGTCCGTTGGCTGTCAAAAGGGCTGCTGTTTGACTTGACTGTATTGTCTGGTCGACTCAGAGCTACAATTCCTAGAAAGCGAAGACGTTCCGTTAGGATGTAACCTGTATTCCAAAACAAACGACAGAGCTCATTAAAACTGTTTACTTCTGTTGTTGTTGTTGTTGTTGTTTTGTCTTTCGGAAAAAAAATGGCGATAAGCGACACAAGTTTGAGAGTCGCTGATTCAGCCGTTAACTGCCCCCGGGTATTCGCTTCTCCACCCCTGCCACCTTACCCCACACGGGCCACCTTACCCCACACGGGCCACCTTACCCCACACGGGCCACCTTACCCCACACGGGCCACCCTACCCCACACGGGCCACCTTACCCCACACGGGCCACCTTACCCCACACGGGCCACCTTGCCCCACACGGGCCACCTTACCCCACACGGGCCACCTTACCCCCCCACGGGCTCATTTCAATTAACTGTGAGATATTTTTTTTTTATGTTTGAGTAGTCTTTCAGTTTTGTTTTTTGTCAAAAGAAGAATTGCAATAGATTAAATAAGTCTAGGCAAACTGATATTTACTTAGACTGTTTCTTTGGACTATTCCTATTTGTGTGTGTGTATTTGTGTGTGGATACGCGCGCTCGTGTGTGTGTTCGTGAATAAATCTATGACATTCTATCTCACTGTTTTCCACATTGACTCACTAAAGTTATTATATTTTTTTTTATTATTTCATTTTTTTCGAGGCTCTGGGGGGTGGGGTGGGGTGGGGCGGAGGTGATTTGGAAGGGAGTGCGAAAAGGATTGGTGTGCGGGGTGGTGGTGGGGGGGGGGGGGGGGGGGCGCGGCTAAAGTATAATTTGACATTACGCCACCCTGTTTAATTTTTTTTCAACTTTGAAGTCTTGTGCTACACATGAGGAATGTATGTCAATGGGGAAAATTTGCTCCTAAGGAGAGAAAAAAAAAAATTAAAATTATATGCATTAATGACTTTACAAACACTTGGGTGAATCACGAGTCCAGAAGGTAAAAAATACTTTTCAAGTCTGATCATCAAAGATGGCGGCAGTGTACACTTTGTACATCCGGTAATCTCCATTTGCAGACCATCTTATATATATATATATATATATATATATATATATATATATATATATATATATATATATATATATATATATATATATATAATAATTTACCGTCCAAAAAAAAAAAAAAAAATTTTATAGCAGCGGATGAAACTATGAAGAATCTCGACATGGTGAACCGTTCTACAGCTGCGGTTCTAAACATTTCTCGTGACTGTTACCCCCCCCCCCCCCACCCCCACAAAGGGTACGAAAGTATGTCCGCCGGTACCACTCATGCGTAAGTTATTGAAATTATTGGTTAATGCAAACGAAAATCATATGTCTCTGCGCCCCCCCCCCCACCCACATAAGCTTACCCCCGTACCCCCGAGGGGTACGCGTACCACCGGTTGAGAAGCACTGTTCTAGAGTAATACATAAAAATAAAAAAAAGTAAAGAGTTTTACATATAGGGAGATGGGTGTAGGCGTTTTTGTGTTTGATGTATTTCTGACGTAACCTGGGGGGGGGGTTAATATGACGTTTTTATTGACATACACACTCACTGGCGCGCATTTAAATGTGGATAACAGATTGTCAAACAGAAACTGAGTGATATCCAAGTGGTTGATACATTCATCGTGCGGTGATTCAGTGATATTTGATTTAGCATCTGTCGTCCTGGTATTGATCTCATTTATTCCGTGGAAGAGATCACGTTCAGAGGCTTTTTAGAAATTCTGCGTTAGGACATTTTTATACCTCACTGTGATGGGCATTTATACCTCGCTGTGATAGGACATTTACACCTCGCTTTGATAGGACATTTATACCTCGCTGTGACAGGACATTTGTACATCACTGTGATAGGACATTTATACCCCACTGTGATAGGACATTTGTACCCCACTGTGATAGGACATTTATACCCCGCTGTGATAGGACATTTATACCTCGCTGTGATAGGACATCTATACCTCGCTTTGATAGGACATTTATACCTCGCTGTGATAGGACATTTGTACATCAATGTGATAGGACATTTATACATCACTGTGGCAGGACATTTATACACCACTGTGATAGGACATTTATACCTCCCTGTGATGGGACATTTATACATCACCGTGATAGGACATTTATACATCACCGTGATAGTAAATTTATACATCACTGTGGGAGACGTTTATACCTCTCTGTGATAGGACATTTATTCCTCTCTGTGATAGGACATTTGTACATCACTGTGACAAGACATTTATACCTCGCTGTAATACATTGCTGTGCTAGGACACTAATACCTCGCTGTAATACATTGCTGTGCTAGGACATTAATACCTCGCCGAGGACTGGTTTATCCTAACCGCCACTCGACTGAAGCATTGCTGGCATTAACCTTATTTTGCCATGACGTTTACATTTGATGGACATCAGTTCATCACTGCTCTTGGTGTGGCCCGCCCGTCAAATTTACGAACCCCACGTGGTCCGCGACTGAAAAACGTTCTCCCCACCCATAGACAAAGGTTTCTCATTTCCCGGAGTTCGGCTTAATAGATGTCGGCATAAAAATGATTCTCACCCCCGGGAAATCCCGGGATAAATTTAATGATGTTTAAGATTCAAAAAATTAGCTTAAAGAAAACGAGGTAATAATCATTAATTGTCCTACAGTATTTTATCTCCTTATATAATATCCCCATATTGTGCGAAACAATGTTTTGTATTTATTTAACGCACTGGCTACGGTTCCAACTAACTGGACTCCGTATTATTTTTTTCCGGGGTCCACCTATCGATGTACGCATGCGCTCGGCTAACCGTACTCCGTATTATTTTTTCCGGGGTCCGGCTATAGATGTGCGCATGCGCGACTAGACGGAGTATTATTTTTTCCGGGGTCCGGCTATATATGTGCGCATGCGCGACTAGACGGAGTATTATTTTTTCCGGGGTCCGGCTATATATGTGCGCATGCGCGACTAGACGGACGCCTTATTATTTTTTTTCGGGGTCCGGCTATAGATATTGCGCCTAACCCTATTCCTAACCCTAACTCTAGCACATCTATAGCTGGACCCCGGAAAAAAAAATAATACGGAGGCCAGTTAGTTGGAACCGTAACCACTTCCTTTTTTTAATGAAAGAATTTTCACACAAAAAAATGTCTCGTTTCATTGAAGATTAGAAATAATCCAACGAAAGGGCTTCTTTTAAAAAAAAAAATTTAATGAACTGGTTTTAGAATCTGCTATAGAACACAATAAATTTAATAAAAATCAATATTACCGGCAATTGATCAATAGAGTTACCAATTCATCATCTTATCATTGACATATGGCCCAGAGCGCTTCTCTCCTAGTCTAATCACTTCAAGTAAACGTCTACAACTAATACAAGTAAACGTCTACAACTAATACAAGTAAGTGTGTACAACTAATACAAGTAAGTGTGTACAACTAATAGTGCACGCTTACATTTCAACATTTGTCAATATCTTGTTTTATTTTGTTTAGTTTATCACAGGGAGCATCAAAGTGCGCGGCTCAGAATGTTTATTTTATTGGTAGTTTATCTGTTCGGTAAAAAACAACAACAGAGATTAAACCCCCTCCCCCACTAATTGCATTGAGTTAAGGGTTTAGAGCGATGAAAGAATTTCACGACGCACATGAAAGAAAAAACCATTAGTTTTTGTATACCCTCTCCCCCCCCCCCCCCAATCTCTTCCGCCCATTTTGTATACTAGTCACTAAAATTGATTTATCAGCAAGAAATATTATGTAAACGTCAGCAAAGCAAGATTGCTTCACAGCTTTCACACAAAAATCCGGTTCGCGGAGGAACAAATTGTGGTTTGTTTTTTTTTAAACTGCTATATATCAGTACATAACAAGTAATACATAAAACACCATGACTGGTGAAGGATGACGTCAATTGTGCAATAATTAAACTACTGTGAAGTAAGGCATTTAAAAAAAAAATTCTTCAATGACTAACTGAATTTTGAATTTAAATATATTCAGGGGAAAAACAATGAGATATTTCTATAACTTGAAGATCTAGCTATAACTTGAAGATCTGGCAATAACAAGACTATCTGATGAAGATCTGGCTCTAACATGACGATCTGACTATAACATGAAGATCTGGGTATAACATGATATGGTGAAAATATGGCTATAACTTGAATATCTGACGAAGATATGGTTATAACATGAATATCTGATGAAGATCTGCCTATAACATGAAGATCTGACTATAACATGAAGATCTGACGAAGATCTGACTATAACATGAAGATCTGGTTATACATGATCTGATGAAGATATGGCTAAACCATGAAGATCTGACTATAACATTAAGACCTGGTGAAAATATGGCCATCACTTGAATATCTGACGAAGATCTGGCTATAACATGAAGATCTGGCTATAACATGAAGATTTGAATAACATTGAAGATGAAGATCGGTCTATAGTATGAGGATTGAATAATATTTAACTCGATGTATCTAATGATAGGAATATAAAGTACTGATGACGTCAAATTAAGACACACATTGCGCTACATTCTGCACAAGCGCCACATTGAGTGAAAGCGCTAAAATTGAATGAACATAGTCTATAACTCTATATTATGTAAACAGATCTAGATCTTTGTTCATTTTAGAGGTTTTAAAGTTGTTGTTTTTGTTCATTTTTCTCGATATCTCGTTAGGAACCCACATGAGACGCCACTGGAAATTATGGTGAAAAACATTTGGGCGCCAAATACGGATGTTTATTTCTAATGATACAAGAGATACATAACCTCAATGATACAAGAGATACATAACCTCAATGATACAAGAGATACACAACCTAAATGACCTCATGGGGGGGGGGTTGTAGCTGTTTCTCCTCTCTACACCCTCTCTTGCCCAGTTTCACTGTTGGCCCCGTGTGGTGCTATCCCGCCCCTACCACCCTTCTCTAAATGACCTCGAGGCCTGGAGGGGTGGGGGCACCCATATGTGTCTTAATACGTTAGCTCGACATGTTTTATCCAGTAACTTCTTTTCTTCATCTTCCCTTTACACCCCCCCCCACACCAAAAAAAAAAATGTGTCGGTAATTTGATTAATTTTTTTTTTTTAACTTTTCTGTACCATGTTTCAAATGTCAAAATTTAATTTAAAATTCATCTGCATGGGGGCTGTGAGGTGGTGGGTTGGGGGGCTTTAGTGGAAGTGACTCACCCACAACTATTTCATCAGGCGTATTTTATTATTTCTGCAGTTCAGAAAGTGGTTCTCACGTTTTGCCTGTTAAAAAATTCCGGCGATATCTCAACACATTTCACAATCAGCACGTTATCAATTGTATGAGGCAGAGAAGTATATGTTACTATAATTATATAATGGTGTCTGAATATCGTGCATAATTCTTCACTTTGCTTTCATTATCTCAGATGTGTTGTATATTGAGGTCATTTCTTGTTAAATACGTACAATTAAATTAATAATCTAAAAAAAAATATTTTAAAAAGTATTTTATCTGAATGAAATCTTCATTGATTATTTAATTTAATCTCTTGCAAAATTATTTTTAGTCCCTTGACTTTTTTAAAGCTTTGATTATATATATAAATACACACTTATACACAGACATATATATGTATATATACAGTGGATTTCGCTTAATTGGGACAGCCGCTTATTTGGGACAAATCTCAAAGAAACCAAAACCAAGAAGCCAATAGTAAATGTGTATGTTTAATTGGAACAGCCGCTTAATTGGGACAAAAAGCCTCGGTCCCGATGTGTCCCAATTAAGCGAAATCGACTGTATTTACATATATACATTTATACACAGACATATATATGCATATCTGAATGTTCGTGCTGCACTTTACATGATTGATTTATATCACAGACGTGGTTTATCTCCCCACTAGGGGTTGGGGGGGGTGACTACACTATTAATATCAACTGGTAATAAACTATTTTATTTGTTTCGTTTGTTTTCAATATTTATTTCCTTCACTTGACCGTTTCTTTTCCTGCACTCTTTTTTATTAATGAGCATGAATTATTTTTTTTTTCTTTCTGTGTCTGGCTTGGTTTACGTGGTTGTGTCTGGCTTGGTTTACGTGGTTGTGTCTGCCTTGGTTTACGTGGTTGTGTCTGGCTTGGTTTACGTGGTTGTGTCTGCCTTGGTTTACGTGGTTGTGTCTGGCTTGGTTTACGTGGTTGTGTCTGCCTTGGTTTACGTGGTTGTGTCTGGCTTGGTTTACGTGGTTGTGTCTGCCTTGGTTTACGTGGTTGTGTCTGGCTTGGTTTACGTGGTTGTGTCTGCCTTGGTTTACTTGGTTGTGTCTGCCTTGGTTTACGTGGATGAGTCTGGCTTGGTTTACGTGGTTGTGTCTGGCTTGGTTTACGTGGTTGTGTCTGGCTTGGTTTACGTGGTTGTGTCTGGCTTGGTTTACGTGGTTGTGTCTGGCTTGGTTTACGTGGTTGTGTCTGCCTTGGTGTACGTGGTTGTGTGTGGCTTGGTGTACGTGGTTGTGTCTGGCTAGGTTCACGTGGTTGTGTCTGGCTTGGTTTACGTGGTTGTGTCTGCCTTGGTTTACGTGGTTGTGTCTGGCTTGGTTTACGTGGTTTTGTCTGGCTTGGTTTACGTGGTTGCGTCTGGCTTGGTTTACGTGGTTGTGTCTGGCTTGGTTTACTTGGTTGTGTCTGGCTTGGTTTACGTGGTTGTGTCTGGCTTGGTTTACGTGGTTGTGGCTGTCCTTAAATCTTGTTGCTCACTTGAGTTCTAATCGACTGAGATGGATCAAATTTTCGGACGTGTAGATTCTGAATGATAAATCACGATTTAAAATAATTTTAATTCCATGATTCTTGTAGAATCGTAAATCTAATTACTTTTTTTTTGTGATGTTTGAAAGTGGAAAATAATATCCCTTGAGATTATACTGTCCAAATAATACAAAGCATGTTACCGGTGGCAGAAAGTGTGCGTAACAGTCAATCTTTTTTTAAAGTCATAGTTAAACTGACGAATTAATTCAATTCTATTAAAGTGTGCAAAAACAATAGAAAGTTTACTACTTTAAAAAAATAAATACATTTTACACGGGTTTTATTTCAATGTGCTTAGAAATAAAAAAAAAACAACAAAATAATTCATGTCATCATAAAAATATTTATAGAAATTTTAACTGCTAAAATTAAAAGCGTGGGTGATTGCTATTGAATGTACTAAATATTTCTTTACATTTGATGGCAAGCAGCAATAAATAAATATATCATCTATATTTCTAGATTGGCACCCACGATTTTATAGATATAAATATTTGAATGACGTAATGAATGATGGTTTTTTACTTTTTTACTGCATCTTCCTCTACTAATTAGCAATACATTCGACTTACAGGCTGTTGAGGAGCACATCTAAAAATCGAACAGTGTGAAATACGAACAAACGGAAATTTTGTTTCGGTATCTGCTCTTTAGATTTTGTTGCGCGCTATGTAAAGATGAGATGTAATATCTTAAAACCTATAAGGCACTAATGGGACGGTTTTTATTGCGCCCTTCTATCATCCCCAACATAGCCGATCGTGCAATGGCCATGGAGGCACCACGGGAGATATGGCGGAGACCTTAACCATGACCTGAAATATCCATTGGTCCTCACCGAAGATCGAACCAGGGACCATCAGGTCGACAGACCATCCGTCCCCTCACACTTAGAGTAGATAAACCCATTTTATGCAGCTAGATAAACCCATTGTATGCGGCTAGATAAACCCATTGTATGCGGCTAGATAAACCCGTTGTATGCAGCTAGATATACCCATTGTATGCAGCTAGATAAACCCATTGTATGCAGCTAGATAAACCCATTGTATGCAGTTAGATAAACCCATTGTATGCAGCTAGATAAACCCATTGTATGCAGCTAGATAAACCCATTGTATTCAGCTCTTTTAAAAACAGACTTTGAAATTGAAAGATTTTCGAGTTGAAAGAGTTTTGGCAGATTATTAAATTCCTATTGGAGGTAGAACTAGGCATACTTAATGGTTGTATCATTACAGACCAGACTTTATGGGTATTGCTTTACAGACCAGACTTTATGGGTATTTCTTTACAGACCAGGATTTATGTGTATTTCATTACAGACCAGGCTTTATGGGTATTGCTTTACAGACCAGGCTTTATGGGTATTGCTTTACAGACCAGGCTTTATGTGTATTTCATTACAGACCAGACTTTATGGGTATTGCTTTACAGACCAGACTTAATGAGTATTGCTTTACAGACCAGACTTTATGGGTATTGCTTTACAGACCAGGCTTTATGTGTATTTCATTACAGACCAGACTTTATGGGTATTGCTTTACAGACCAGACTTAATGAGTATTGCTTTACAGACCAGACTTTATGGGTATTGCTTTACAGACCAGGCTTTTTGTGTATTTCATTACAGACCAGGCTTTATGGGTATTTCATTTCAGACCAGACTTTATGGGTATTGCTTTACAGACCAGACTTTATGGGTATTGCTTTACAGACCAGACTTATGGGTATTGCTTTACATACCAGGCTTTATGGGTATTGCGTAAGTAATGGACTTTATAGATATTTCTCAACAGTCAGACTCGAATAGCTATTGCACAACAAGCAGACTAGATGGGTTTTGTAGGTTCTTCTAATGTTCACTCAATAAAATGACCCCCCTCCATCTCTCTCTCTCTTTCCTACCCCCCCACCCCCAAACCACAACCATAGATTTTATTGTAAACAAGTTTTCAGACAGATGTATTTGAAGTCACATGACCCCAGTGTACTCCAGACCGATGTATGTGCGTACGTGTGTGGGTGTGGGTGTGTGTGTGTGTGTGACACCCGCCATGTGACTTGATTGAATTGTCACACCGTCGAACGCGATGACCCCCTACCACCACCCGACCATCTCTTGTGTATTGTATTTGACCATGTTCGCAGTGTGGGTTGTTTTTTCCCTTTTCTTTAAATTAAACCAGCCATTGTACCTGTTTTATTTTTGTTTCTTTGTATGGCTTCTGGTTTTTAATCAAGTCATCTAGACATGGGACCTATTTGCCACACGTGTGATCTTTTTAAAATGACCTCTTTTCACAACCATTGTACTATATGTATGCACCGTACCGATAGTGCGTCAAAGCTTCAAAGTTTTGCATAGAATATTTATTTATATCATTATAAAAAAAAAAAAAAAAAGAAAATTACTCTTTTTGTATTTAAATGCAAAACAGGCGGGAAACAAAAATCTTTAGATCATACAAATATTTATAAAATTATGATATCAGAAGAAAATTGTTGATTAAAACAAGACGGAGTGAGTTCCCCTGGTACTCACACTTGAAGACAAAAAAAATTTATGACAGGACGATATTGTATTCCGTATTTATTTTGATACCATCAACAAATGACCGTCCGCTTGGCCTTCGAGGGACATTTGAGCATGAAGAAGTGTAGAATTCATCTGTTTTACGTAGCAACGGCATATAAAGGGATTGTGTGGTTAGCACAACGCTTAGGTAGCAACGGCATATAAGGGATTGTGTGGTTAGCACAACGCTTAGCCTCCTGTACTACTCCTACTTAAGTCAGGTGCACATTTAAAGGTGGGTGAAACTTGATGGACGATAACATAACTTTCACCAGGACCTGGGATAATTTCTTTTGGTTCTCACCGAGGATCGAACCCGGGACTGTCAGGTCCCCCATGAAAGTCTTACCGTATTCCCCAATAATATAATTTTTTTTTAAATTAAAATAAATTGCTTTGGTTTTCTTTAAGATGTTTGTCAGTCCACTCGACACTATTCAAATACTGAGTCGTCTAGAATACACCCGGTGTTCAATATTTCAGATCGACAGGACACTGTGAATCAGTGAAATAATCGATTGATTGCAATATCAACATCGCATAATTAAAACCCTTCCAGAAAAACCAAGTTAGATAAAAGCATAAATTTAAAAAAAATAATAATTGTGACAATAAAATCATAAAAACCGTTTGTTTTATCTCATCTGGTCTTGTCAACTGTCAGATATAATTTAATGAAATAGCTCCAATAAAAACAAATGACATTTTTCTTTTTCAATTCCTTTTTCAAACATAAATCGTGTCCCAGATCTGTGACACTCGTAAGGGGGGAAATAAAACTGGAGCACTGTAACATGGACTTTTAAATAAATTGGCTTCATCAGGGGACAACTGTGACGTGTTTTTGTGTCCTGTCTCGCCGACAAATAACAAAATAGATAGTCGCTGGATAGGCTTGGGTACAAGTAATACAATCATGTGGTGGTCCAGATATGTAATACAATCGTGTGGTGGTCCAGTCATGTAAAACAATCGTGTGGTGGTCCAGTCATGTAATACAATCGTGTGGTGGTTCAGTCATGTAATACAATCATGTGGTGGTCCAGTCATGTAATGCAATCATGTGGTGGTTCAGTCATGTAATACAATCATGTGGTGGTCCAGTCATGTAAAATAATCGTGTGGTGGTCCAGTCATGTAATACAACCATGTGGTGGTCCAGTCATGCAATACAATCATGTGGTGGTCCAGTCATGTAATACAATCGTGTGGTGGTCCAGTCATGTAATACAATCATGTGGTGGTCCAGTCATGTAATGCAATCGTGTGGTGGTCCAGTCATGTAATACAATCGTGTGGTGGTCCAGTCATGTAATACAATCATGTGGTGGCCCGGTCATGTAATACAATCATTCCATACACGTTATACACAGGTGTTCAAGCCAGCGGTCGGCAACCTTTTTTGACTTCACAGACCCAAAAGTAAATTTTTTTTTCGGTCTGATTTTAGGTGGATTTTTTCTTATTCTTGGTCTCTCCCTCCCTCATTCCCCCATCCAAAAATAAACAAACAAATAACAACAATAAACAAACAAACGAAAACAAATACGGCTCTACTTAACATACAGTTCAATTGAATGGAGTGTGTAAAGCCTATATATGGAAGGAGAACATCCTTTTTCAAATATTTTAATTTATAAATCTATCTTTCTATCTTTAACCTTATAAAGTTATTGTTTAAGATGTCCGATTTATTCTAAGGGACTTCCGAAACTTTTCTTGCGGAACTCCCTGGTTGACGACCCACTGGTCATAACATCGTTTATATCTTCCCCCTCCCCCCCCCCCTTTTCAAAGCCATGCGGTTATGACGGGAGCCTAAAGATGACCAGTTAAAATAGCTTGTGAGCTAACTGAATAGTTTTTTTTTTAGCCGATTTAAATTATGGCCCTACTTTTATGTCAACACTGGAGTCTTTATCAATGAGAAAAAAATCTTAATAATATAATCTAATAAAATAATGGCGATTTCGGTTCTGCGTTAAAAAGAAAGTCAAGAATTAATACAATCAGTTTAATTCCAGTTTAAAATACAATCATGGAAAAATCGGATCTGCCCGAAACCAAAAAAAAAATAATCTAGCCGACCGATCAAACCTAAGGGGATATAACTCTATGCAAAGGTTTTGCAGGGTGCAGCTGGTATAATATAATATACTTTAAAATATGGCTTTACGAGTATACCTAACGCTGGAAAGTATTAAAAAATAATTCAACTGCAGACTTTAGTTTTCAGAGTTTGTCCTTTGTCCCAAATGGATGTATAGTGTTGCTACAAATAATGTCAGATGCATAAGATCTTTTTTTTTTATCTTTTTATAATCCAGCTGAAGGAAATAAGATAACTGTTACAGAAGATGTGTTGACAAGGTAATTCTCTCCCTTCTTTCTGTACCTGTCATTTTCAGAGCTTTGTTGTTTTGTCTTCTACCCAAACACATATTATAGTTCAATTACTTGGGTAATGTTTTTTTTTTTTAAGTTTTCATCAAATGTCATTTGGACTACCCGTGTTTTCAAAAACAAACAGTAACTGACTATTAGAAAGGGGTAGTGAGGGGAAATAAGGTTCCGTCACCATTGCCGGACAGTGACATGTATCAGACTTGTGATAATTGGGAGAAGGGAGGAGGGAACTTGCAGTAGAACTGAACTTATCCGTTTCTGCGAAAGATGACGTAGAGATATGGTACAGAACAATTTATCAGCGAGGCTGTCACTGTAGATACCTCGCCTCGTTTCACTCACTCGACTCACGCACGTTAGAACGCACGCCAACTCGATCATGATCACACGAAAGAAAAATAAAAAATAACAAAAAAAAAAAAACCCGTATCCAAGAAAACGTTTCAAACATCAAAAAATTAATAAAAAAAATACACAAGAAGTGATGACGACATCTGTGTCGATTTGACGAAAGTTTAACATAAAATGTCTATGGAATTCTGGTCCATCACTTCTGGAATGCAGTTAATTGGGAGGGGGGGGGAAAGGGTCAGTCATTTTGTTAACGATACCTTATAGCTGAAGGGTAATCTAGATCCGCGATTCTCAACCGGTGATACGCATTCCCCCAAGGGGTTCGGGAAAGCTTTATGCAGGGGTTCGCAGCGACACATAATTTTTCTTTTAAAACAACCAATAATTTAAATAATTTTCGTTTGATGTGTACAGACGGCCATACTTTCGCTCCCTTTGGGGTACAGTCACACAAAATTTGAGAACCGCCGATCTTGATGGGTATATTAAAGGGGCGGCAACCCACGGGATCGATGATAAATGAATTCTAATTATTTTAAAATAGTTTAAAAAACTATTCCTATATATATATAGTCAATTGAATGAGATTTGAGGAGAAAAAAAAGTTGTAAGATATTATTAGAGAGAGAATTTATTGAACGAAAGACACACAAAAGGCACAAGTGCCACATTTACCAACATAGCTCTACCACATAATACCGGTTTTGAGAGTTTCCAAATATTTGACCAGCATAGCCCTGTTTTCTAATACCGGTTTCGATAGTCTACAATTATTTGACCATCATAGCCCTATTGTCTAATACAGGTTTCGAGAGTTTCAAAATATTTGACCAGCATAGCCCTTTTATCTAAAACCGGTTTTGTTAGTCTCCGAATATTTGACCAAACTAGCAATACCACGTACTGCCGGTTATGAGAAATCTCCGAACATAAAACCTATAACCAGAGCAACAAAAAAAAATTCAAATCATAATTTTTTTTCATTTCAACAAAATAAAATTTGAAAAGATTTTAATCTAACTATATAGAAGCTAAATATTTGACTCACTTCATTCATCTATGAAAGCTTAGTTGGAGGGGGGGGAGCAATCTTTAGAAAATGCGAGCCATATTTGGCTTTTAAAATTTTAGAAGGGCAGCCCCAAGAGCACAAATTCGACAATAGTTCGTATTAATATTGTCAACATCTATGAATACTACTGGTTCTTTTTATCAGCAAACAAAGATATCATCATAAATACCTGTACTGTAGATTCCCCGAGATGCGGTCTATTATTAGTAAAACCTTGTCTGTAAACAAAAAAAAAAGGTCTGTCGGGACACACATTTTATTTATCTAGACAGAAACATTTTATTTTTGATGGAATCATCATCATTGCTTGTCACTCCTATCGGAGTATGGCCCACCAACTAAAGATCTCCAGCGACTTCTATCCTGAGCCATTCTCTCCAGTGCTTCCAGCTGAACCCCATCCTGGTGATGTCCGCTTCAAATTCTCGCCTCCAGGTGTTTCTAGGCCGACCTCTCTTTTTCCTTGAGGATTCCAACTCAATGCTTGCCTAGTGATGTTGTTTGCCGGCTTTCGAAATGTGTGGCCTATCCATTCCCACCTCCTCTTTCTGATCTCCTCTTCTGTTGAAGCTTGGCCGGTTCGTTCTAAAAGGCTGGCATTGGTGATGGTATCAGGCCATCGTATTTGAAGAACTTTCCTAAGGCAGCTGTTGATAAATGATAAATTTTGATGGAGTGATATACACTATTTTATTATTATTTTTTTAAAGTTTTAAAAACGTCTGAACATCAAATGATGTCAATTTTTCTGAGGTTAATCTTTTAAAAAGTTGGATGTAGATCAGTTTTTTCAACACTTGCGGCACTTTGAGGAATTGTTGCGGCTCCCAACAGTCCTGTTTCTGTTTTCTGTCTGTATCCTCTTGTTTACAAAAAAAAATCTTGACCAATCACATATTTTGTTGCTCTTTAATTTATTTTATACAAAACACAAAACACAGTTCTCAACAACATGTTGATTGGCCACCGCTGTGACTTGTGGGATAGAAACTGTCGCTCGTCAGGTGTTGTTGTTGTTTTTAGTGGGGGGGGGGGGAGGAGGAGAAGTGGAATGTGTACGGCCCATGGACCAGAGAGTGGACACTGTGGTCAAATCATTGTGGCCTATCTCGCTCGTTTCAAAAACCTAGTGCTCTTCAATACTTCATTCGAGGTGGGAGGGAGGGGGGAGGAAAGGGAGGGCTGGGTAAAAAAAATCGGAAGGGCCGTCGCTTGCTTGGATTTCCTAGGAATCTCTCTCTTCCCCCCCCCCCCCCCCACATCCCTCTTCAACACAAAACTGTTCAGTCATTTTATCTTGATACACCTGATAAGATTCCCCTCCCTTGCTGCTGGGGGGTTGGGAGGTATCATAGGCAGTCTACAAGAATGGCCCCGAATTCAATTCATTGATATTTAGTTGTTGTTGTATTTTTTTTTTTAACCTTTTGTTGATTGACACATTTTTTTATTTTTGTACAGATATGAAAATTATTTTTTGAAACACGCTTATTATTTGATATGTTTTAAAATCGCATCATTATTGGTTGTAATTTTTTTTTTTTTTTAGAAAGCGCAATTTCGACCATTTTGTTCAGTTTTTTGCACTGGACATTGTCCTATCGCCGCTTTCTGTGGGAAGCTGAGGCCCAATGTTGACTCTTTGTGCCGCCGCTGTAAATGGAGGAGGGGGGGGGGAGACAGGGAGTTTGATCTCACGGGCTCTCTGATAAACTGAAGTAGGTGAAAGAGAGTTCAGAAAGAGAGCTCATAGAGAGAGTGAGAGATGAAATAGAGTTCAGAGAGAGTTAAGAGAAAGAGAGAGAGTTCAAAGAGATAGAGAGCTCAAAAGGAGAGAATGCCAACAGAGAGAGAGAGAGAGAGAGAGAGAGAGAGAGAGAGAGAGAGAGAGAGAGAGAGAGAGAGAGAGATTCAGAGCGAGAGGAAGAGAATCCGCCATTTAAATGTTATTCTCCCGAGTTAATTGGTGGGGTTTGGCTCTTGATATCGTCAGAAGTTTCTGATCATACATGACTGACATGGATTAACGTCACTTTCAGTTGTGTTGATCTATCGAAACTTTTTCCTAGGGATTCTCTTTATCTTTGAGATCTGATATTTAGCTGATGTTAGAATGTAATCTTTTATAAAATCAATTTGAATGGCATATTTATTGTAATTAAAAATGTACTTTTCGACTTTGTTTCTCATGCAAAGCTCTCTCTCTCTTTCTCTCTCTCTCTCTCTCTCTCTCTCTCTCTCTCTCGCGGTGCAAGTACCCGGCTTTGCCCGGGTTTTAATAAGGTTTTCTGTTTACTTTCTGTTTACTCCCTACCCCCTCTCTCCCTTCTTCTCTCTCTCCATCCCTTCCTCCCTCTCCCTCCCTTTCCCTCTCTTTCTCCCTCCCTACTTCTCCCTCCCTCTCCCTCCCATTTCTCTCCCTCCCACCCTCCCTCTCCCATCTCCCCTCTCCCCCTCCTTCTCTCCCCCCTGTCCATACTTATTATTATGGCTTCACACTTCTTCTAAAATCCTTCTTCATTCCTTTAACTTCCTCAAGCTGTACAAATAGGGAAGCATGAAAAAACATCAACAATTCTTTGCATCTCAAAGGCACAATACAGCACCAGCGCGCAAGTTCTATTCGATCATTGGGAAATGACGTCACAGAGGAATTTTATTTATGGCGCCGTCGAGATTACTTTAATATAGTAAAATACTAAAATAAAAAAAAAATAATTACAATTAAACTACCCATCCAGATGAAACGAAACCTGTCCTATAACCTTCCCCATGTAATTATGTGTATGTGTAACAAATTTCACGTTTTTTGGTATTCTGGATCTTGAGTTATAAGGGAACAGACAGACAGACTGACAACAAATGCGTCTTATAAGTATAGAGATAATATAAATTGCGTGTATTTGGGTCGGAGAGAAGAGTTATCTATTTTATTTATATATCTAATTGACCTTTAATCAAGTTATGACATTCATAAAGGACGGAGAGTTATAATTTATATCAGTAGAAAGATACTAAGATACTTAAATGTAAATATGAATGTATTTAGACAGATAGGTTCAAAATCAAATAGATTGATATCCATTTAACGTATCTATCTATCTATCTATCTATCTATATATATATATATATATATATATATATATATATATATATATATATAAATATATATATAAAGATCAACAGTGCGACAGAAAGCATCCAAGTGGAAAGCTGCCCGCTAGCCATTTGTAGCTACTAAGTTCGTATATGCGAAGGTCCTACCAGTACAAGGTCACCAGTAAAGTCATTCATTCAGAAAATCCGCCCGACGTGAACTCACAGACCAGAAAATTTGACGGATTGTTTACTTCGTGGTCTGTATGTTGACCTGAGGTAAAACGTTCGCCCATTGGCTCGCGGACACGACGACTTAACCAATGAAATGATAGGAATAACGGTCTTAAAGTTCGAACTGAAATAAACTAAGTCGGAAATTGATATATAGTTGATTATAGAATGCCTTTGTCCCTCGATAGCCTCGAATCGAATGGAGAGACTTAAAATATGTGGTGAATTTTTTTTATTTCATCATGGCTCTGTTTCCTGGAGAGTTCGTGAAAGTTCCAGATTTGTCTAAATATTCTGGTGTGAAATTTCCTTAAATGGAACTTTGTGAACTTCCCTGTTCCAGTCTAACAACGTTTTTTTTTCTGTGACTGATATAAAACCTTTTAAATACCTATCTTTAGTTTCTGATTTTTTTGTTTGGTATTATTACTACGGCTTTATCTGAATAACGATTCCTTGTACATTTATACACAAGGACTTTGTAAACAATTGATACAAGGAAGTTGTTTTTATATGTTACAATGAATTGAATGACAATGAATGATTACACTGCTTTCTTTGTAGAGTATTCATCTGTCTGTAACTAAGTGGCTGACTCGTCACTTTTCAGATAGTCATAATAATTTAGTTTTTTTTTTTTTCAAAATTATGTTATCATTTGACGAACTAACAGATTTGAACTTCACTCAAACCACTCTCAAACGCAGAAGGACAAGGAACACATACAGCTGACACTTCACTGGGACTAATGGGCAGTGGATAGTCCTGACTATCACTCGGACTAATGGACGGTGGATAGTCTTGACCCATCACTCGGACTAATGGACGGTGGATAGTCTTGATCCATCACTCCGACTAATGGGCGGTGGATAGTCCTGACCCATCACTCGGACTAATGGACGGTGGATAGTCCTGACCCATCACTCGGACTAATGGACGGTGGATAGTCTTGATCCATCACTCGGACTAATGGGCGGTGGATAGTCTTGACCCATCACTCGGACTAATGGACGGTGGATAGTCATGACCCATCACTCGGACTAATGGACGGTGGATAGTCCTGACCCATCACTCGGACTAATGAGCGGTGGATAGTCTTGACCCATCACTCGGACTAAAGGACGGTGGATAGTCCTGACCCATCACTCGGACTAATGGACGGTGGATAGTATTGATCCATCACTCGGACTAATGGACGGTGGATAGTCCTGACCCATCACTTGGACTAATGGACGGTGGATAGTCCTGACCCATCACTCGGACTAATGGACGGTGGATAGTCTTGACCCATCACTCGGACTAATGGACGGTGGATAGTCCTGACCCATCACTCGGACTAATGGACGGTGGAAAGTATTGATCCATCACTCGGACTAATTGGGCGGTGGATAGTCCTGACCCATCACTCGGACTAATGGACGGTGGATAGTCCTGACCCATCACGCGGACTAATGAGCGGTGGATAGTCTTGACCCATCACTCGGACTAATGGACGGTGGATAGTCCTGACCCATCAATCGGACTAATGAGCGGTGGATAGTCTTGACCCATCACTCGGACTAATGGGCGGTGGATAGTCTTGACCCATCACTCGGACTAATGGACGGTGGATAGTCTTGACCCATCACTTGGACTAATGGACGGTGGATAGTCCTGACCCATCAATCGGACTAATGAGCGGTGGATAGTCTTGACCCATCACTCGGACTAATGGGCGGTGGATAGTCTTGACCCATCACTCGGACTAATGGGCAGTTGGTAGTCTTTACATGTCACGCAGACTAATGGGCGATGGATGGTTCTGACGTGTCAGTTATTGTTATGTACTCCCCCCACCCTCACCCTGTGTATCCCTTTAGGAATCGTTTGCTCATTTCTCAGCCACGTATCTCGTTAAACTTTTACCTCCCCCTCCTCCCCAAGTGATTGCTCTTTTATGTTTTATGGAGTGGCTCTCAAAAAGGAATAAAAAAAAAATGTCTAAAGAGGGGATTCAGTCCATCTGTAAGAATTAAAACTCGTGACCTACCATTAAATGAACGTTCGCTTCCACCCCCCCCCCCTTCTTTCCCCTCACCCAATTTCACTGTGACAGTGACCCCCGCCTCCCCCCACCCCTCCCTCCTGTCAAGTGTTGTTCTATAACTCTCACCCCCCACCAACCCATCATAGATGCACACACAAAATGATTCTCTCACAAAGAAATAAATCAATGATACAAAAAAAAAAATATCATTTTGGCCACGACGGCTGAAGATGAGAAAGTCATGACGTATCATAAATAAATAGGTCTCTTCCCTCCTCTTGAATTCACGGTTCTTCAGAATTCCCCCCCCCCCCCCACCACTTTCCTTTTCTCTCCCATTCCTCTCCCTCACGCCTGACAACTAAAACTGAACATGTTACCATTAGTCTGAGTAACACTGTAATCTATGTATTATCTGATAATAGTCATGGTTTTTTTTTTAGACAAAAACAAAATTCCATTTAAAAATCATGAAAACTGTTTTTGGTTTTTTTTAAACTCGTAGAATGAAATTAGGTTTCATTTGCATGAAATGTATTTCCTAAGCCCGACTAATTGTATGTTTACTCACGAAATGTACTGATGTAACAAAGCCCAAAGTCTTACGTTTAAGTCGTTAAATTTGTGCGCCGGTGCTGCGTTTTTATCACTCGTTGGATGCAACTAAGCGTCATTGACACAGGTCAGTGATGGGATGAATGGCCTGAACTAAAGATGGTCAGTGATTGAGATGAATGGCCTGAACTAAAGATGGTCAGTGATGGGGTGAATGGCCCGAACTAAAGATGGTCAGTGATGGGATGAATGGCCCGAACTAAAGATGGTCAGTAATGGGATGAATGGCCCGAACTAAAGATGGTCAGTGATGAGATGAATGGCCCGAACTAAAGATGGTCAGTGATGGGATGAATGGCCCGAACTAAAGATGGTCAGTGATGGGATGAATGGCCCGAACTAAAGATGGTCAGTGATGGGATGAATGGCCTGAACTAAAGATGGTTGAAACGCGAATTTCGAAAGTGGAGCTCTTATTATATAAATAATATCGTTACTTCTAGGGTTTGAAACGTTTCATTGTGGGAATTATTTATTTTTAAAGTTGAGATGTTAGTTTCAGTATTCTTTGGAAACTTGATCCAGGCATTGAGGAAGGATTACTTATAATGTAATGGGATGTTTTGTTTTGTTATTTTACCTTTAAGGGTATTCAGTTTATTGATTTCTACCTGTAATATTGTCCCTTTTGTTGTCGTAGTCAGTTTGAAACGTTTGTTCTATTGAAGTGTTCCAGATGTTTAGAGTACAAAAGGATGATGTTTTATGATTTCGTCTGGAATTTGACTTATCGCGTTGTTGTGGGCTTCTTAGACGGTCGGTGTGCTGACAGAAGAGTCATGAATTGAAATGACAATAATATGAGCGTCGCCACTGAATGACGCAATTATTTGACACCTTACGTCTGACTGAGTGTCAGCTGGTCAGACTGCCCCGGTCTGTCTTCATTGGTTTATTGATCTGTCTGTCTGTCTGTCAAAAATCGTCATACTGCCACGTTGTCTTTATCTATCTGTTTGTTTATTGTTCAGTCCGCTTTACTATCTGCATGTGCCTGTATGGCTGTCGGTGTGTCTGTCTTGCTTGTCTGTCTGTGAGTCATTATATCTCCCTGCTTGCTTCTCGTGCTCCCTCTCTCTCCCCCCTCTCTTTCTCTCTCTCTCTCTCTTGTGTGTGTATGCGTGCCCATTCGCTTGCCTGGTCTATCTTCGTGTTTGGTTTGTCGGACCCCTATATACACCCCCCACACACACACATACTCTCCCGATTGCCTTTAAAATAGCTCAAATATTTGTCCAGTTCTGAGGTCAGCGTGGATGGCATGGCATGACTGAATTGTAACATCAAAATATTCTGGTCTTTACCTGCCCCCACAAATTGCACTCAATTTTCAGTTAAACTAGAATTAATACGTCATAAATAGATTCAATGTGCAAAATTAAAAAAAAAAAAGATGAAGCTAATAACGTCATGAGGTTGGTGAGAGCCGCAATACCATTTCTCATATAGTTCAAACAATTTTTTTAAAAGACCCACACCAAATGCAGTTTATCAAAACTGAGTGTAGAAAACCATGTAAATAATGCAGAAAATTGTTTTATGCGGAGCCACAAAAAAAGTCACCGAAGGGCCGCATTTTGTCCACCCCTCATCTATGGTATTATCTTTATTCCTTTTAGTACATTTCAGTTAAAGTGTAATTTAGAAAAAAAAAAAAAAAAGATTTTTCTATATTTTGATTTTATTTTATAAAAGTAACATTCCGCTTTATCTACTTTAAATGTTTGTTTATTTTGTCGAAACTCCAAACATTGCAACATTTGAACAGTTTACAATGTTTTCGTATTTTCACTGGTTATTTAAAAAAATACAAAAATAAAAATCGAAGACAGAGAGGGGCGGGGGGGGGGGGCGGGAGGTTGCATAAAAGATGCACGCGCGCCAATATAGGCTGTCGGACTGTGACTTTCTGTGCGTGTCGTTTTATTGCTGTGAACTTTGGCCTTTCTTCTCTCACATCATGTGAAATGCGTCTTTTCTTCTGTCACATCAACTGCACCTCCCCCCCTCCCCCCGGGGTTGCGCAATATATTTATAGACCCCCCCCCCCCACGGTCGGTGGAAGAAAATTTAGACAATAAAACAAAAAACAATAAATTGCACTGTGACTTGACCGTCTTGAACAGTGTTCCGCAACCATCGTCAACGAACACTAAAAAAAAAAACTCTTGAAAATTCGGCAGAAATAGAGGCACTATTATACATTGAGAGGGGAGGGGGTTCTGAATTGTGTTAGGACGGGCGATTGGTTGTGGGGGGGGGGGGGGTGATATTTCTAATATTTTTGGCATTTGTAGATTATGCATCATATAAATTTAAGGAATTATGTAGAAAAACGTAAATATATGTTTTTAATTTTATAAAACGAAACGAACATTAGCGCGACTTTTTATTTTTTCTAATGTTGTGGGATTGTTTTGCGTGTTTTATTGAGCACACTATTTACAAATGACTTTATTATACAAAGGGTCTTTTAAACATGACCGCTTATCGTTGTTGTTTTTTTTTTATCTGTAGCAATGATATAAACAAATTCGTCGTTTTCAGGTACATGATGTGAATTCATATTAAAATCTTAAACACATCAAGGGGAACTTTGTTTGAATATCAGCCTGTTTGCACGTTTCCAGCGGTTTTTTTTTTCTGAAAGGGGTTGTGCATCCAACCATATCGTTTTATGCTAATAGTAAAACATGTACACATTTAGTTCGCTAAAAGTGTAACATGTTATTGTGCCTAATCCACTAACAATTGTCCGGCAGTGTTTCTTTCACTTCTTGGAGACAAGTTTAGTTAGACTAACATTAACCCCTATAGCCAGGGCGCAGTTGTTTGAACAGTTTAAGTGTTAGCACACGCAGAGTTGGGGTGTCGGGCCGAATTTAGGTCCGATACCGGCGCCGGCTTCCCATCACTTATCACGTCACGTAGCTTTATGTTTCTGTTTTATTTCTATATCTAGCTCATTCATGTGTCCAACGTTTTTCTACCATATTGTAAGCTAAGCTATTCATGATTTTCCTGATGTCTGCACACTTTGTACCTTTGATTTTGATTTACTTAAATACATAAATTGCTTGGTGTAGCTCGTATAGTCTTACTATCATCCAGGAAGTCACCCCTGCAATGGGTGAACTGAAAAAGGCCTCCTAGATACGAGTTAGCTGGAGTTCAATGAATTCAGCAAGCAAGCTTCGAAAAATAATGTAATTGTCAAATAAATAAATAAACATTCCTCAGGATACTTTCAACATTTATTAAGTAATCACTCTGTGTCGCGGCACACGTCGCACCATCTCACGGCACACTAGTTTACTGCAGCACACCTGGCACCATCTCACGGCACACTAGTTTACTACAGCAACCTAGTACCATCTCACGGCACACTAGTTTACTGCAGCACACCTGGTACCATCTCACGGCACACTAGTTTACTGCATCACACCAGGCACCATCTCACGGCACACTAGTTTACTGCAGCACACCTGGTACCATCTCACGGCACACTAGTTTACTGCAGCACACCAGGCACCATCTCACGGCACACTAGTTTGCTGCAGCACACCTGGCACCATCTCACGGCTTACTAGTTTACTGCAGCAACCTGGCACCATCTCACGGCACACTAGTTTACTGCAGCACACCTGGCACCATCTCACGGCACACTAGTTTACTGCAGCACACCAGGCACCATCTCACGGCACACTAGTTTACTGCAGCACACCTGGCACCATCTCACGGCACACTAGTTTACTGCAGCACACCAGGCACCATCTCACGGCACACTAGTTTACTGCAGCACACCAGGCACCATCTCACGGCACACTAGTTTACTGCAGCACACCTGGCAACATCTCGCGTCACACTAGTTTATTGCAGCACACCAGGCACCATCTCACGGCACACTAGTTTACTGCAGCACACCTGGTACCATCTCACGGCACACTAGTTTACTGCAGCACACCTGGCACCATCTCACGGCACACTAGTTTACTGCAGCACACCAGGCACCATCTCACGGCACACTAGTTTACTGCAGCACCCCTGGTACCATCTCACGGCACACTAGTTAACTGCAGCACACCAGGCACCATCTCACGGCACACTAGTTAACTGCAGCACACCAGGCACCATCTCACGGCACACTAGTTTACTGCAGCACACCAGGCACCATCTCACGGCACACTAGTTTACTGCAGCACACCAGGCACCATCTCACGGCACACTAGTTTACTGCAGCAACCTGGCACCATCTCACGGCACAGCGGCCGCGGAGAACTGGTCGTGAAAGTAAAAGACTTACGATCACGTCACTCGTTCCTGGTTTCGGGTTTCATATTCCAGGGCAGTGTCTCTCAATCTGTATGTCGCGGCCTACTGACGAACCAAGGTGTCCTTAGAGGAATAAAAAGTTAATATAATAGACCCATGTATGCTTATATATTTCGTTTTCAAGATTCCACATTTAAAAATTTGTTAAAAGACAAGTGGGATTCTTTAAAAAATAAAGCCAACCTTTTAGTCGGTCCGCCGAGAGTAAACGTTTGAGAATCTTTGCTTTAGTGAAAATTCAAAAGTGTCTAGATTGTGCGGGGGGGGGGGGATAATGCCGCACTAATCGCTCAGAAATGAGAACAAACGAAAGTTGAGTACCCTAGTCCAGTGGCCCCCAACCTTTTTTTTTCTCGCCGCGGCCCGGGGGTTAAAGAACAGTGAAAAGGTTGTTTTTTTTATTAGTTTACTTATATTTTTCGTCGAAATCAAACATCGAACTGAATAATAGAAAACTGGATTGGACCTCGCCAACCAGCGTGGGGTAAGATAGCTAGACAAGATATTGCCAATTATCGACCATTTACTCGCGATACGTGGGGTAACGGGGAAAAAAAGCTTTTTGATGCGGGGAGCGAGTCTCCGAACAGGGTCTAATTACCGCCACTTTCGGGGGGGGGGCAACTACGAAATTACGCTCGGCAGTAAAAATTACTCAATACATCTGGTAATACAAAAAAAAAAATATAATGTTACAAAGCGAATCAAAGGGAACGCGATCAAACAATTGGTGGTTTTTTTTTTTGGGGTGGTTAATAAAATGGAAATAAAATTACATTCGTCCCTCGGAGAAAAGGGTTAACGAGCTCTAAACATTAAGGACACTTCGCCAATTGATTCTCTCATTTACTTAAATCACCCCCCAACCCCCGCCCCAAAATCCCTTTCGTACCCCCCTCCCTTTCCCGGCACGTTTTCCTCCGTTCCTAATACTTGTAACTTTTACCAATCACGGAAACGTGGTTGTTTCTTTTTTTGTTTCGCCACTTCGTCAAAGAGAATTTTTTTTTATTTACAAGGGGGGATAATAAACTGTGCCGCAGAGGAAGTTGATTTATTCAGATGTAAGTGCAGTCAAGCTGGTTTTGTATAGTTCAGGTTCATACATCATATGATCTGTTGGGGGGGGGGGGGGCGGCTCTAGATGCGGAGTCTCAGTTTCCATGGCGACCCATAGGATCCACTACAGTTAATTGCCTCGATGCATTGTCCTGTCACCTTCACTGGCGTGGTTCTGGAATTCAGTGCAAAGTTATGACCCATGGATGCTATTTTCTTTTTTTTTTTCTACACCTGTGTATTCGATCGGTCTTGATTTAACACCCAGCCCTACACCCACCCATCTCTCTCTCTCTTGCGTAGCTAAATCTGAGCTACCAGCCCATTGTCTAGCCAAGCCCCCCCACACACACACACACGCCCCACACACACACACACGCGCCCCACATCTCTGTGATTGTAAATTCGGAAAACTTACATTTTTTTCTTCTTTTAATATTTCAAAGTTAGAAAAGAAAAAAAATGGAATAAATTAGTATTTGCTCATCTATATTTATGAAAAAAAAGAGAGATTGGGTGGGGGGGTGAGAGACAGATGGAGAGAGATATAGAGGTAAATAGAGAGAGAGAGATGGAGTGAAAGAGAGATGGAGTGAAAGAGAGATGGAGAAAGATAGAGAGAGATGGAGAACTATGGAGAGAGATAGAGAAAGAGAGAGACAAATGGAGAGAGATGGAGAAAGAGAGAGAGACAAATGGAGAATGCAGAGAGAGAGAGAGAGACGGAGAAGATAGAGACAAACGGAGAGAGATGTGGAGAAAGAGAGTTGAGAGATAGATAAAGAAAGAGAGACAAATGGAGAGAGATGGAGAAAGAGAGAGACATAAAGAGATGGAGAGTTCTGGAGAGACGAGAGAGACATAGAGAAATCACGTGAATATAAATCCTGAGTTAAATTACGATGGCCTCTTCAATAGACTTGTGAATCGCCGCCTCTGACTCAAGTGCATGATAGTCTTTCTCCGCCCAAGATAATAAGTGCCACATTGAGTATACTTTAGTCCAATAATGTTCTGTAACTCTTGCTGCCACGACGAATATCGCTTGAGTTGTTCCCCCTCTACAAGATTGAACATAGCAGTTTAAACACACACATAGAGAGACACACACGGCAAATAAAATCTCTTGAATTTGAAGCCAGTCTGTATTGAGCTGTCCCTTCTCAATGTATTCAATCTCAGAACGGTCTACTAATACTTGGTTCAATTGATGATCTCTGGAGTGTTCGAAGTTACACAATACTCGGGCCGTGAATAGGGATAGTTAGATTTTATTGCCAGGCCTGTGGCTTACTATGAAGTCTTGCAAAATCCAAGGGGCGTTGGATTATTGCTTGGGTGATGGTGTGTTTGTGGGGTGGGGGTGGGGGGGGGGGGTTTGGTAGAGATAAAAAGAAGCCAGAGGAAAGACAGCCTAAAATTACAAGGTCTGCAATAATATAAAAAAGGGAGGGAAATCCCCGTTTAAGTTTTGGGGACTTTAAGTGCGGCCGATTATTTCGGAAATATGTGTCGGGACTGGAAGAATAGACGTAGATATGGTAAACAGTAAGACGTAGGTATGGTAAACAGTAAGACGTAGATATGGTAAACAGTAAGACGTAGGTATGGTCAACAGTAAGACGTAGATATGGTCAACAGTAAGACGTAGGTATGGTCAACAGTAAGACGTAGATATGGTCAACAGTAAGACGTAGATATGGTCAACAGTAAGACGTAGATATGGTCAACAGTAAGACGTAGATATGGTCAACAGTAAGACGTAGATATGGTCAACAGTAAGACGTAGATATGGTCAACAGTAAATGATAGATGTACTTATTTTTTTCTTCTCCACTTTAATATTTTCATTTGAGAAGATGGAAGGTAAAGCTGACTGGCGGTTTTCTCACTTTGAAGAGAAATATTTCATGAACAGAAATCAAAGTCCTTTGTTGTTAATATCATTCATTGTAATGTATAGTCTGTTTGTTAGTTTTTGTAAATCAGCGGTCGACATAAGGTGGTCCACGGGAGATTACTGGTCCACGAGGAAATGTTGCCGGTCTAGGCCTGTACAATTACATTTGTTCTCGCCTGAGATCGAACCCGTGATCCATTTTAGAAACTTTCGTTGTTTTATCGCAAACCCAGCTAATTAGAGAAAAAAAAACAAGGCTAACAAACAAACAACAACTGTTTTTAGTAGGCACAGATTTCTCCTGGTTTTCAAAGGTTGGCATAGTTGATAATTTTGTTAATATAAAGAGTGGGAAATACCCAAACATATATTCTTGATACTAGTCCGCCATTTTGAGTCCCGTAGCTAAATGTCTAAGACATCTGTTGAGACCAAATTCCTTTTCGTCACCATGCTGCTGTTGATGTTTTTTTTTTTACTTCAGTTCTGGAACTGCGACAACAGTACAGTGGCGTAACCAGCCGTTAGTGGGGCTTCTGTCGGACCTTCTTAAAAGCCACAAATAAAACTTGCAAATAAAACAAAATAAAATAATAAAGCGTTGAAAAATGGCCCCCTTTGTTGGTGGAGTGGTTACAGCCGCCAGGGGCTGCCCCTTGCACGCCCCCCCGGCCACTCTCTAGTTACGCCACTGCATCGGAATGACGTCATTTTGCTTCATCCGGAGTCACATTACATTAGTTTCTCCAACTCCACCTATTTCCCCATGTGATATTTTGTCATGGCCGGCGATAGTTTCAGACATTGTGTCATGGCCGGCGATAGTTTCAGACATTGTGTCATGGCCGGCGATAGTTTCAGACATTGTGTCATTGCTGGCGATAGTTTCAGACATTGTGTCATTGCTGGCGATAGTTTCAGACATTTCTTTTATTTGAATGTTGTTTGTTTTTCTCTTGGTCTGATTTTCTGTTATTTCATTAATGATGAAGGGGAGAGAGAGAAAGTACAGTGCTGAGTGGGGTGGGGATAGGACGGAGGGGGGAGGGGGGAAAACCGACAGCTGGAGTATATTATTACAAAGCATGGCGATGTCGCAGGGTATCGCCCCCACCCCCACCATCCCCCCACCCCTCACACAAACAGGAAACGACCAGGACAATCACTGTGGATGACAGAATTCTCCACCTAAAACTTATAAGGTGTGTGTGTGGGGGGGGGGGGGTGGGGGGTTGGAAAGCCGAAATTATAACAATAAAAAAAAAAAAAAAACAATAACGGCCGGAAATAAGTGTAAACTTCAGATCTTTGGATATGATGGCTGGAGGAGGTAGGGGTTAGGGGGTTTGGGCTCTGTCAGTAAGTTTGTTTATTTTCGACGTGTGAATGTGCACACAAAAAATCAAGAGCGGAGATAACTGTTGGACTGGTTGGGTTAGACACAGTCGTCGTTCGTTCATTCCACTGTTTACCACCTTCTACTAAGTGTAACAGGCTGTCACCTCCCCTCACCCTTTGTTGTTGTTATTATTGTGTCTTGTCCGTTGGCATAAAATGCACGGCGTAAATTAATGTCGAGCTTTCTCTCTCACTCCCCCCCTTTTACCCCCCCCCCCCCCCCAATTCCGACTCCCATATCGAAAACATAAAATCTCAATAATATTTTTTCTCTCAAGGGAATTTAACATTTTTTATAGTAGCTCCTCCCACTAGGCTGCTGGGCTAGTTGTGGGCCAGATAGTTTGGTGGACAAGTTGTGGGCCAGATAGTTTGGTGGGTAAGTTGTGGGCCAGATAGGTTGGTGGACAAGCTGTGGGCCCAATTACGTTGGTGGACAAGTTGTGGGCCCAGATAGGTTGGTGGTCAAGTTGTGGGCCAGATAGTTTGGTGGGTAAGTTGTGGGCCAGATAGGTTGGTGGACAAGTTATAGGTCAGATAGTTAAGTTGTTTGCCAGATAGGTTGGAGGTCTAGGTGTGGCCAAGAGAGGATTAGGGCTAAAGGTGTATATAAAGGAAGAACTCATGTAACAATGACACCAAAGTCTACTGTACTCCTGAAGAAAAATGTATATAAAGGAAAAACTCACGTAACAATGTCACCAAAGTCTACTGTACTCCTTAAGAAAAATGTCTACAATCTTGTCAATGTTCTATTCTTTATTACGAAATGGAAATTTGTTTTCTTCCGCTCTCCCCCGAAGTCTTATTATGTTTCCCCCTCCCTCCTTCCACACCCCCCTCTCTCTAATGTTCCATTCAATGCTATTAATTTTGTTTTTGTGTCTATTTTCTTTTGCTTCCGTTGGAAATCAGCATCTTAACAAGCTGATTGAAAGATGAGGGTAGAGGCATCAACAATAACAACCATTCGTCAGATTTCGGCTAATTTCGAGAGCCCACGCTTAGTCGTGGGAGAGTGGTGGTTGGGGGAGGGGGAGAGAGAGAGAGAGGAAAGCACCGAGAATTAAGCGACCGATGGTAGGAAGATGGTGGATTGATTGAACGGAAAGAAACGACATGAACTTTGAATCTCATCTGATCTGGTGGGAAGGCGAGTCTGTGTATCTTGTTTAGTCACGTGACCTGATGGTTTCCTGTTTGATGCACTGTGTTGACTAGAGGTGAACTCCCCTTTCGGTATTGGTTGTTTTGTTTTTTACGATCCCTTGAATGAAATTGTATCGCTGCTAGGTTCAGGCCCGCATCCACGATAAAAAGGTCCCAATGACAAACAGGCAAGTGGGGCCACTCTCTCCCTCTTTTTGTTTCCCTCTGGGCCCCGTTTCGCGCTGCAGCTAAATAAAAGAAATAAAGACTAATACTGCGTTGTCTTCTAAACCATGCCCCCCCTCTAACCCATATCTTCCAGCCCCGTACGTACAAGTGTTCGTGTGCCCGCCACGCCCCTCCCCCCATCCCCTCCTTTTTTTCAGCGGTTGATTACGTCCCCTACATTGAATGATTACAACAATTCAACAAGTCATCAACCAGTCTCTGTTAGGTTTGAACTCGTGGCACGGGTTAATACAAACAAACACAACCGAATAATGTAACTGCTTCAATCTGTTTTTTTTTTATATCTATCGTACGCCCACAATCGTGAACATTTGTAGTGATCCTCCCACAAAATGTTTCACGTAGGAGGGAATGGAAGGGAGGGGGGGTAGAGCTCACAAAAGACAGGAATGCATGACGTTCTCCCCGGCCGGAAGCTCCACGTGTCCCCGGGATCACTCGCGCCCCGCCGGCTTCATTGGCTCCGTTTCGACGCCACTCAGCGAACTTATTCTTGTTGATCAAGGAAAGGTGAGCAAACATGGAACTGTTTTCTTGTAGCCACAGGTAACTAGAGATGTGCTGCGGCAAACACACAGCCATGCATAGCTTGCCAGGTAAATGCCAGCCCCCTCCCCCCCCCCATTTCATTCCGGCTGAGAGCAACCCTTGAAACTCAGTAGGACTCGAACATGGAACGTTCAGTTCAGTAGGTGTGCGCTTTACCACACCGCCACCACTATGCGCTGTATAAGATATATCGTCTTAATATGTGTCCCCCCCCCCCTGTATATAAACATGAACATGGATGGCTGCTTTGATACAATAACAATATTTGTTACCCTTGAGTTTCGCGCGGCTTGAACTGAATAATTGTTTCCTTCTATCATGTCATTACTATTGGCTCACTATTTCTTGTCAAATTAACTACGGTTCGACTCTTTGTTCTGTTTTTTATAAATTATTCACCCGGAATATAATAAACAACACCAACTGGAATGCGATTTTCAATGGACCTCTTGTAATAGCTGTTAGATCTATGTTTTGTTTTTGCATTTCGTATTTGCGTAAAGTAACTAAAATCATATCTATTTATAATTATGAAATTTCGTATGTATGTATTTTTCTCTATCTTTTCACGTTACAAACGAAAACATTTTTTTTTTACTTCGGGCTAAAAATAGGCATGTCTAGTCTTGGAACTTAACGTCTTGCGTTTAAGTGGCGAAAAAAGTCTAGTCTTGGGGACCGGTAGTGAACGTGAAGCCTTGGGGGCCATTTCTTTGTTTTGGGTTCAGGGGTGGAGGTTGGAGGCTATGAACTCTCTTTCCCCACACATCTTCTTCAATTCTTATCACGTTACTATGTACGTTAATTCAAAAAATCAACTCTAGCAACAGAGACTGATGTGACGGTAACGAAATATTTGTAGTCCACTGTGTTTTTGTACACACCCCTCTCACCTCCACCTCCATTACCAACCGCCATTGTTTTTCTTGCAACAACTTGATTACATTTTCTGCGCTCTTCGATCTTCGAAGTTTTTCAATATCTCCAGCCTGTTTCCTCAAATAAGTTTTACCGGTCTGTGTGTGTGTGTCCGCGGCTGTTATTTCATACTGCCAAGTGTTGTCTTTACGTGACGACTGGCTAGGTCACGTGATATTCTCCCAGCATTGCCATTGGTCACTTCTAGTGCCGGCTCGTGATAAATTCAATCAAGAAATGAGCACCAGGCAGCACATTTTTTATTGTTCGGTTTTTTTTTTATGATGGATGGATTGACCTTTATTTAAAAAAAAAATGTTCAAACTTTGTCAATATGTAACTTGTAAAACTAAAAAACAAATAAAAAAAAACTTCAGAAATAAAATCTGAATTCAGTCTTTCATACTCACTTCATAAAATACTGCCCCCCCCTCCCTTTCACACACATCACTCCATATATCATCTCTGTTCATATTTCGAAAATAGCTCATACATTTTGCAACTGCGATACTTCTTGGTTTACTTCAGTCCAGCAGAGAAACTACCGTAGACAACTGTATCCTCAATGACAAAAGGTTTCTGTAATGCAATAAAAGAATCAGTGGTAGTATTCTCTGATTCTTCTTGTGAGCCACCCGTGGGATACATCTCATGGACTTTATAATGCATTGTTTCCTATTGCGTTGTTTCCTATTGCGTTGTTTCCTAATGCATTGTTTCCTAATGCATTGTTTCCTAATGCATTGTTTCCTATTGCATTGTCTTCGAAAAGGAATAGTTTTGTGGCGTCTCTCACTTTTCGCACACAGACATAACAATCTGAGATATCACACACAGCTACCACACACACATAAACACAAACACACCATATGGTGGACTTCAGATATTTATAATATCAAAGATATAAACGCCTTAAAACTACTTCCTGTGCCCTGGTACTTTCGGTTGCTGCTTTAAGAAAATTAATAAACATTTAGCTACACTCTTTATGAAAAACAACATTTTTTTTAAATCGAAAGAAATTCTGCTCATGTAAAGAAATACGGGAATTTTTTTGGTAATACCAATCCAAGTCACCTTGTTTATTAACGTAATGTGAAGCTAGCTTATGACGTTGTTGAGTTGACTTTGAGATGTACACATTGATTTCAATCAACCTATGGAACATCATCATTAGAGAATTTTGATGACACCATTTGTTTTGAATTAATTAAAAATAGTGCGTTGGAAATTTAACTTAGAGACATAACTCGGAATTTTCCAGTGAGCATATCAGCGTAGGTTTGGCATCACTTGTGTCTGCCATAGCCCGGTTGAAAATATTATACAAGACATTGGGATGTTTTGCTTTCTTGCTGCAAGTGGTGTTTAAGTCTATTTGAATCTAACAACTTTACTCAAACAATTATAGTGTAGTAAGAAGCCATAAATAATCTCTAAAGATAGTTTAGAGCTCTGCGGGTCAAACGTGATAATTTCTTAATTTAGAGAGCTATCAGAAAACTAGATTGGGAGAAGGGAAGAGAAAGGGAGAGAAAAGGACGGATGAAGAGAGAGGGAGGGGAAGAGAGAAACGAATAGTGAGAGATAACTGACTATTGGTTTCCTGTTGTTGTTTATAAAAATTTGGAAATGAAAACAATACAGATTTGGTAAATGAAAACAATACAGATTCGGTAAATGAAAACAATACAGATTCGGTAAATGAAAACAATACAGATTCGGTAAATGAAAACAATACAGCTTCGGTAAATGAAAACAATACAGATTCGGTAAATGAAAACAATACAGATTCGGTAAATGAAAACAATACAGATTCGGTAAGTGAAAACAATACAGATTCGGTAAATGAAAAGAATACAGATTCGGTAAATGAAAACAATACAGATTTGGTAAATGAAAACAATACAGATTCGGTAAGTGAAAACAATACAGATTTGGTAAATGAATGCTGTTACCTCTGTGAAAGTGATCGTGAGGTAAAGCGCTCGACTGTCGACCTGAAGGTACCTGGTTCGATCTCCTGTGAGGATCAAAGGTCTTGGCTCAAGTTCACGATATATCTCCCGTGGTGTCTCCACTATCGTGTATGGTGGGGGTAAAAGAATGGCACCATAAAAACCGTCCCAAATAGTTGTTCATAGGATTTTAGAGATTTATTCTCATCCTTACAGGGACTTCACACACCTCTGTGAAAAATTGTATTTTATCATTCAAACTTATTAATTCACGGTGATTGTCGTCTTCAGTGTGTCGTTGACATAAATATAACGACTGTTGGCCAATGGATGGACCAACGCAAACTGAAGTTTTAAAGTAAATATAATGGCTTGGATAGGTAATACTTTCAATGATCACAATGATAATAGGAACATAACTTGATTAAGTTGACTCAGGAGTATTTCTGCTCTCTATGATGTCACAGCTTCTACTCTCTATGACGTCACAACTTCTGCTATCTGTGATGTCACAATTTTTGCTATCTATGATGTAACAACTTCTGCTATCTATGATGTCACAACTTCTGCTATCTATGATGTAACAACTTCTGCTATCTATGTTGTTCCTATTTCTGCTATCCATGTGTTCCAACATCTGCCATATGCGTCCCAACCTCTCTTCTCTACGGTGTCCCAACCTGTGCTATCTATGTCTCCCAACCTCTGCTATCTGTGTTACAACCTCTCTTATCTATGGTCGCCCAACCTCCCCTCTCCAAGGTGTCCTAACCAATGCTGTCTACGATGTCAAAGGGTCTACTCATAAAAAAAATCATCCAAACAAACACTTGTTTTATTCCTGTTGCCACTGAATCATATAACCCATACGTCATAAGTCGAAATGACGCGTACACATAGCAACTGCATATCAATCACTAGGGAGCGACCGATATGCCTTTTTACCGATAGTCCGATACCGATATTTTCCCCCAGCATTTTTACCGATACCGATATTTTATTTTTAGGGGCTGTCCATTATTTATGTCAACAAATTTTTGGCGATTTTTTTTTTACGTCAACATTTGATTACCCCCCCCCCCCCTAAAAAGGTGCCTTCCAAAATGTTTATGTGGCAATATTAGTAGGAATATAGATAGTTTAATTAAAATACTGAATGTTAAGCGAGTGTGTAACACAGAACTACAAACGCTGCTTAATTTTCCTATTTATTAAGTAATTATATTAAATTTTAAAAAGTAACATTGTTGACGTCAACTTTTCTTGACCTCCCCCCCCCCTTGTCAACAATTGTCAAAAATTTTCTGACCCCCCCCTCCCACCTATTTTGTTGACGTAATTATTGGACAGCCCCTTAAGCAACAACAATGCCAATTGCCAAACACGTGTTTCTCTCGTGCTAATACAGCTAATGACGTATGTCAACCCATGCTAACCCCTTCCCTGTCATATTTCGTGACCTTCGCCCACACGTAAGTCTTGTTTCCCCCCCCCCCCCACCCCAACTTCCCATCCCAACAAAAAATACGCACAGATGTTCACTAATTGTATCATTCAAGGTCATACATTAGAATTAAGAAATGTCAATCCTATTGTTTCAAGGTCGTATCTCTGATGTATACGTGACAATTTCTGTGTACGAGGTTTTTATTTTTCCTTTTTTTTTAAATCTTGTCTGATCTGGTTATAGAATTGGGTTATTTACTGATTTTCTTTTCTGCAACTCTGTTGTGAAAAAAAAAAAACAATGTATCGGCAGCCAAAAAACGGCCGGGCCGACAGTTAACCCATAGTGCCAATATCGGTTCGACTATCGGTCGCTCCCTACAACAATCGGCCGATCCGATATTAACCGATAGTGCCAATATCGGTCCAATACCGATAGCGATCCGATTATCGGTCGCTCCCTATCAATCACTACATGGCACCTGCGAAATAGCGTCATCATTCCATGTGGACTCATTACACCAAAACGTTTCAACCTCAGCCACGTCTGTCCCAGAAAAAGTCCAATGCTCTCAGTATTTGTCTCATATTATGGTATACATTACGTCTCAATGCTGTCAGTATTTGTCTCATATTATGGTATACATTACGTCTCAATGCTGCCAGAATTTGTCTCATATTATGGTATACATTACGTCTCGATGATGTCAGTATTTGTCTCATATTATGGTATACATTACGTCTCAATGCTGTCTGTATTTGTCTCATATTATGGTATACATTACGTCTCAATGCTGTCAGTATTTGTCTCATATTATGGTATACATTACGTCTCGATGATGTCAGTATTTGTCTCATATTATGGTATACATTACGTCTCAATGCTGTCAGTATTTGTCCCATATTATGTATACATTACGTCTCAATGCTGTCAGTATTTGTCTCATTATGGTATACATTACGTCTCAATGCTGTTGTTGGATCGGTGGTGAGCTTAACCAAGAAACCTTTTATTCTCAACTTTGTATATTTGTATTGATATGTTTTTATTATTATTTTTTTTTATTAGCATTGTGTATGCTATGACCTCCACATCTTGTTTGTCTTCACTTAGAAGATAGGGAAATGGATCCGGAGATTAGCCTTTTAAATATAAGAACTTCTGGCATTGGATTTGTATTCTTATACAAAACATACTCTTGGACTGATTGATTCACTTTAAAAAAAATCCTTAGAAGTATTTTATATCTTTACATAACAGATTTGTTTCACGTAATTGATTTGCTCATATAACTCATTTAACAAATGGAATGAATCGTTCACGTAATTGATTTGCTCATATAACTCATTTATTAAATGGAATGAATTGTTCACGTAATTGAGTTATAAACTGATTCGTCCATATGACATAACAATTCCCCTGATTTATAATTTCTTTCACTTTTAGTTTAGCTAATGACTGAGGAAATACTGACCTACACAGTGGGCACATCGCTCTAAAACTGACCTACGCTGTGGATACATTGCTCTAAAACTGACCTTAGTGCAGGCGGGGGCCAAGGGATCTTATTTGATGTTTTTTTTTGCTCAACGAACGACTACAAAAATAAATAAACATGACGTTTTCATGGAGCCCTGGTTGGACACACTGGACATAAGCGAGTCGCCCTGGTCTATATAATTTGTGTCCAGCTTAAAAACAAAGTAGTGCACAGACTAACATTTAGAAGAAACAATGTCCACATTTGTACTTCGGGCCACATATTCAGTGACCATACGAAAGAGGGCTGCCATGCTGAACAGCGTTGCCTGGATTCATTCCAATCTTAAACCGATCATGTCATCACATGAACTTCAAGCTTCACATCTCGCTGAAAAAAAAAATCTTTGTCAGATTTTAATAATTTATAACACACAGGTTGATTAGCTTACATGTTTTGGTAATTATATTGATTGATTAAAGTGTCGACGTAATTTTCAATCTATTGGTAATTAGTAGCTTCTAATACTGTCTTCACAATGACAGTCAAGACTGATAGAAAAATCACATGAATTAGTTTTATATACATAGAAATAAAAATGAATTGAATATATTTGAAGATGTGTATATTTCATATTTTTATATAAATAATAGCGGTGTGGGTTGTGCGTTAAATCGAAAGTAAAGAATTAATACAACAGTATTCCAGTTTAAAATACATTCATGAAAAAATCGGATCTGCCCGAAACCAAAAATAACCCAGCCTACCGATCAAGCCTAAGGGGATATAACTCTATGCAAAGGTTTTGCAGGGTACAGCTCGTATATATATATATATATATATATATATATATATATATATATATATATATATATATATATATATATTAGACCAGTGATATATGTATGAGTTAATCTAAAAAAGTTAAAGCGTATTTTTGTCCGAAATAACACAATCGGAATTTGTACTCTGCACTGACTCGTTTGCAAATTATACTTGAAACAGATCTATTCATCAGATTTGAAAACTAAACTCTGGCTAAACGTATTTGTGCAACTCTAACCAATCCAATTTACTAAGCCAACCGATTCATTAGAATCTGGACTCGTAAAACCCTTTTTGATTCTTTCACGTAAATCAGCCCTTCCTCCGAACTGATTGGTCCACAAGAGATGCCTTGTTCAGGTAGACATTTAGGAGTGGGTGTATCCCATCAGACCGATTCTGTCATTTCATTCTAATCTTTTCATTCTAATCTTTTCATTTGAGTTCGACCCCAATTCCTCCATTTTATCAACTTGTGATCCTCCAGGGAAGTCATTAGTTTATTGTGTTCGGTTTATCACAGATGGTCACATTTCCGTTATGAATTCTCCCCCCATCGGTCCCTGCTGTGTTACGACAGTCAATGCTCGGGGTTGGCCTATGTGTAGTAGTCAGATTACAGTCAGACCGAGATGTCGTGTAACAAAGTAACTGTATATCTCATGACCAGAATTATTTAGTTATCATACTTATTATATCTTTACGTGGCTCGTGGCTATATATTTACACGGCTCATAGTTATATCTGTACATGGCTCATAGTTATCTGTACATGGCTCATGGCTATATCATTACTTGACGCATAGCCATATCTGTACTTGGCTCATAGTAATATCTGTACATGGCTCATAGTTATATATGTACATGGCTCATAGTTATATCTGTACATGGCTCATGACTATATCTGTACATGGCTCATGGCTATATATGTACACGGCTCATAGCTATATATGTGCATGGCTCATGGATATATCTGTACATGGCATATGGCTATATCTGTACATGGCTCATGGCTATATCTGTACATAGCTCATAGTTATCTTACATGGATCATGGCTATATCTGTACATGGCTCATAGTCATATCTGCACATGGCTCATAGCTGTATCCACATAGCTGTCTAGTCAGCTGTTGAGCATTCAGGTGTCATTTTCCTTATTTCTCTCTCTCTCACTCTTACTCTCTCTCTCCCTCTCTCTCTCTCTCTCTCTCTCACTCTCTCTCTCTCTCTCTCTCTCTCTCTCTCTCTCACACTCTCTCTCACTCTTTCTCTCTCTCTCTCTCTTTCTTTCTTTCTTTCTTTCTTTGAATTCAGCCATCTGAGACCTAATCTGCTACACCCGTGAGATCAAACTCGCTGTTCTCTCCAGCATCTGGGAACTGCCGTACCGAACTGCGTTTCAGCTGATGACCTCATTGGTCTACTTAGCGGTCAGCCAGCTCAGTGCACTCATAAAGCGCGTGATCCACGGTCTCCTCGACCTTCCTACCACTGCGGTGGCCTCGAGAGTCGGCAATGCGCCTCAGCCTGCCAAAGTGCGCGTCGATCGAACAATACCCTAGAGGCCTCGGGTTTTAAAATGAAATAAAGTTAATAGGTGGCGCTTTATTATTCTATGCTTTTTCCTTTTTTGAAATGGGTTTTGTTTTAATGTTCCCCATGAAAACAGCATGGCTTTATGTCTGGAAGTCGCCCCAATTCACACAGCTTCATATTATGATTTCCTTTAACATGTGTAACATATGTGCTGGTCTAGCCATATGGCGACACGTCTGGGCTAAATTTACTAATTGTTACTCTTCTCCATAGGCAATAATATAGACACTGCCGGTTTCCGCTGATATATAAAATGAAGAATATGGGGTAGGATCGCCGACATACACACATATAAATGTTTCTCACCACTTGGTTTGGGAAATCCCGCACTTGGTCAATGAAAACGTAACATACGTCACTTTTGTCCTTGACCGATTACCCAATTTCTCATTATCAGACTAAATATATATTTTTTTAAATAATATAAACCGTGATTTACGCCGCCTCCTCCTCCTCCCCCCCACCTATTGTTTTGTACCCTAGCTCACTCCCCTAGCGCCAAGTACTAAGACGTTTTATTGTGGTACCCATTTAAATCACCCTCTCCCTGGGTCCTTCTGGAAGTTTTTTTATGAACGTTCTGTATTTTATTTTTGACTTCATTACATGACTTGTCTGTGTGTGTGTGTTTGTATGTTGTTGTGTGTTTCTATGTGTGTGCGTGTGTGTGTGTGTGCCATAAAGAAATCGGCTAGGGTTCAGAACAGCGTCTGTTAAATCAGCCACTGTCACAACAGTGACCACATGATAGCGACTGTTAAAACAGCGACTGTCTCAACAGTGACCACATGATAGTGACGGTATTAAAACAGCGACTGTCACAACAGCGACTAATCCATCAGAATAGCAACAGCTGAAAACACACAAACACACACATACAACAAATCATTGCGACAGCTCATTAAAAAAATTCAAGGCAAAAGAAAGTAAAAAAAATTGCATTTCATTTATTCTCGATGAATTAAATGAATTAACAAAAACATTTAATTTGAATTAGGTACACACGAAGTTAAATGATTTAAAAAGCTGATTTAAAACAGGATATGAATAGATCAAAGACTGTACAAGAAAACTTCATGGTTTATCATGTCAATTTCTTTTCTTGATTTTATAAACTCCAATGTAGGCCACGGTAAGTTGTTTCAAAACTAAAAACTCTCAACTCCGTCATCCCAACCCTGTCTCGACTATTAACTCTTCATCTCTTAACAGGTCTTAACTAACTAACATGTCCCAATCATATTTATACCTCTAACGTCCGCACCTTCATTACTCTACTTACGTCACAGTCTACTTCCACAATTCTCAATTACTAAATTTCTTGACCAACTTGTCGGCAGTAATTACACAATCATATTGATAAAGAAAAGTGAAACAGGGCAAGAAACTAGAGATTGTTTTATATAAACTAACAAAACTAAAGAATGAGACAATATAGACAAAATGTTAGTCCTATTGATGTAGACCCAATGACGGTAGATGTTCACTGTGAAACTATAAGGTGATCCTTTATTATGTCTTTCAATTTGGTTGACTTGGAATCAATGGCAACAAAAGTGATACCTTTCATCCAACTTACGGAGACAGTAGACTCAACTCATGCAGAGAGGGAAAGAACAATTGGTGTCTCTCCTACTTCAGTCAAATTGCTGAAAAGATGCATAATGTGAAACAAATGTACATCAAATCTTAATGCACCAAGTGTAGTGAGTGGACATATTAGCAAAGTAAATTATCCTTTCACATCAAACTGTGTGTGGGAGGGGAGAATAGGAAGAGGTGTGTGGGGGGGGGGAATAGGAAGAGGTGTGTGTGGGGGGAGAATAGGAAGAGGTGTGTGTAAGGGTAGAATAGGAAGAGGTGTGTGTGGGGGAGAATAGGAAGAGGTGTGGGGGGGGGGGGGAATAGGAAGAGGTGTGTGTGGCGGGAGAATATGAAGAGGTGTGTGTGAGGGTAGAATAGGAAGAGGTGTGTGGGGGGGGGGAGAATAGGAAGAGGTGTGTGTGTGGGGAGAATAGGAAGAGGTGTGTGTGAGGGGAGAATAGGAAGAGGTGTGTGTGAGGGGAGAATAGGAAGAGGTGTGTGTGGGGAGAATAGGAAGAGGTGTGTGTGAGGGGAGAATAGGAAGAGGTGTGTGTGAGGGGAGAATAGGAAGAGGTGTGTGTGAGGGGAGAATAGGAAGAGGTGTGTGTGGGGAGAATAGGAAGAGGTGTGTGTGAGGGGAGAATAGGAAGAGGTGTGTGTGGGGGGAGAATAGGAAGAGGTGTGTGTGGGGGGAGAATAGGAAGAGGTGTGTGTGGGGGGAGAATAGGAAGAGGTGTGTGTGGGGGGAGAATATGAAGAGGTGTGTGTGAGGGTAGAATAGGAAGAGGTGTGTGTGAGGGGAGAATAGGAAGAGGTGTGTGTGGGGGGAGAATAGGAAGAGGTGTGTGTGGGGGGAGAATAGGAAGAGGTGTGTGTGGGGAGAATAGGAAGAGGTGTGTGTGAGGGGAGAATAGGAAGAGGTGTGTGTGAGGGGAGAATAGGAAGAGGTGTGTGTGGGGGGAGAATAGGAAGAGGTGTGTGTAGGGGGAGAATAGGAAGAGTTGTGTGGGAGAGGGGCGAAAATAGGGTGAGGGGGAGAGGACCTCAATGTATAAAAAAAAGTAGAAGAAATGCAACTGGTACAAATAAACTAAAAATACATGCTTCCCCCCACCCTCGTCCTTAGCCCTATACGTTAGATCATGTAATCACCAGAAGCAGTCATTCAGTACAATATCGTACTGTTGACATCTCCACACATAAAAAAAAAACATGGAATCTAGCCCTCCCTCCCGGTCCCCCAACTTTCCATCCTATTTGTTTTTCTTTATTAAAGAGGTATTGATAAATGGAAATGAAAGAAGGGGGGGGGTGAATGTGGGGAGGGGGTGAATGTGGGGAGGGGGAGGGGGATACGTTAGCGGAGCGTCTAAACCTTGAATCAGCGTCCCGGACTGGAGACATAAAGTCAGGCAGACTGCCAGCGTCCCGGACTGGAGACATAAAGTCAGGCAGACTGCCAGCGTCCCGGACTGGAGACATAAAGTCAGGCAGACTGCCAGCGTCCCGGACTGGAGACATAAAGTCAGGCAGACTGCCAGAGTCCCGGACTGGAGACATAAAGTCAGGCAGACTGCCAGAGTCCCGGACTGGAGACATAAAGTCAGGCAGACTGCCAGAGTCCCGGACTGGAGACATAAAGTCAGGCAGACTGCCAGAGTCCCGGACTGGAGACATAAAGTCAGGCAGACTGCCAGAGTCCCGGACTGGAGACATAAAGTCAGGCAGACTGCCAGAGTCCCGGACTGGAGACATAAAGTCAGGCAGACTGCCAGAGTCCCGGACTGGAGACATAAAGTCAGGCAGACTGCCAGCGTCCCGGACTGGAGACATAAAGTCAGGCAGACTGCCAGAGTCCCGGACTGGAGACATAAAGTCAGGCAGACTGCCAGCGTCCCGGACTGGAGACATAAAGTCAGGCAGACTGCCAGCGTCCCGGACTGGAGACATAAAGTCAGGCAGACTGCCAGCGTCCCGGACTGGAGACATAAAGTCAGGCAGACTGCCAGCGTCCCGGACTGGAGACATAAAGTCAGGCAGACTGCCAGAGTCCCGGACTGGAGACATAAAGTCAGGCAGACTGCCAGAGTCCCGGACTGGAGACATAAAGTCAGGCAGACTGCCAGAGTCCCGGACTGGAGACATAAAGTCAGGCAGACTGCCAGAGTCCCGGACTGGAGACATAGTCAGGCAGACTGCCAGAGTCCCGGACTGGAGACATAGTCAGGCAGACTGCCAGAGTCCCGGACTGGAGACAAAGTCAGGCAGACTGCCAGAGTCCCGGACTGGAGACAAAGTCAGGCAGACTGCCAGAGTCCCGGACTGGAGACAAAGTCAGGCAGACTGCCAGAGTCCCGGACTGGAGACAAAGTCAGGCAGACTGCCAGAGTCCCGGACTGGAGACAAAGTCAGGCAGACTGCCAGAGTCCCGGACTGGAGACAAAGTCAGGCAGACTGCCAGAGTCCCGAACTGGACGCCTTTATCATTAAAGCCAGATTCATCCTGACAAGAATGCGGACATTTTTGTTCTTTTGACCGGTCGGATAGAGGGAGGGGTGGGGTGGGGGCTGCCTCTTGTTGCTTGCCTCGTGATGGGGTTCACTCTTCGTCACCCGACCCTGCTCGTCCGTCAGTTGTTTTTTTTTTTTACATCTTGTGGACAATGTATTCATAGAACAACGGTTTTCTATCCCATCGGCCTGTACAGGGTTATCGGACTTTGATAAATGGCTGGATAGTTTGGTAGTAGTTGTCTTCTCTTTTACCTTACCTTTTTTTATTTTAAGTTTCTCTTTCTCTATGTTGTACTTTTGTGTCTGTGATTGTTAGTTGACGTATCTGTGATTGTTAGTTGACGTATCTGTGATTGTTAGTTGACGTATCTGTGATTGTTAGTTGACGTATCTGTGATTGTTAGTTGACGTATCTGTGATTGTTCGTTGACTTATCTGTGATTGTTGTTTTACGTATCTGTGATTGTCTGTTAACGTATTTTGGGCACTTGATGGACGTGTCGGTCATGTCATGTTGTCTATATCGACGGTACTTGAAGTGTTTGTCTAAAATAGATAATCCAGGAACAGAACCAAAATTTCTCCTCACAAAATATTGCTGTCAATTGGTTCAAACTAATTCATCAAATAACATCACATTTGTCCCTTTCATTAAATAGAAAACTTTTTCCCAATTACAATCTGACGTGGACATTTGGTGTGGGCCAACTTTGAGTCACTGTATATTTGACTGAAGGGCCCGACAGGCGGGTGGTTCGGTCATAGGAACTAATCCAACTAAATGTTTAAGTCATTGATGTGAATAAAATGAGGGGGGGGTGTTGCGCGGGGCTGTATTTGAGCCTGTGGCCGTAGATTGGTCATTTCTCTATTTGTTCAGTGTAAACCCGGTGTATTTCTCTTTATGTTCAGTGTAAACCCGGTGTATTTCTCTTTGTACAGACGGGGTTCAGTTTTCTTATTTACTTTGTTATTAATTGTAGTATGATACGCACTTTTTTTTGGTATAAAACTATTGAATCAAAACACACCCGTGCAGCATCGTATACATCAGTACCTAGGGGAGGGCAACCTACAGCTGGATATTTCACAATACCAGGAACACGTGCTGTTGTAAATCAGTCTGGACAACGGTCCTCACACTACTGCCCAGACCAATGGCCGGTAGAGCCACTTCTCGCTCTTTGTTTTAAAGAGAAACGAGGCACTGTGGGAATAGCAAGAGACTCCGGCCTGTTGTCTCCACGTCTGGTGCATGAAATGAACATTTGGTTTGTGTATTCTCTATTCCCTGTAATCAAGTACAGCGTGTGATCCTGGGTGCACTCAATACAGTGTCTGATTGGTGGTTACTCTCCTGTACCACAACATGCTCTCAACATTTCTCTCAGCCACACGTGGTAAAAGTCTCTTGTCATCCGATCGTTTGTAAAGTATGCAACTTTATGAACCGACTAATATCGAACACTTCTCTTAAACCGAATTCACCATAAGCTCTATTGCAGTGTATCTCAATCCACGCTCCACTTAAACAGCAACAGCAATATTTAAATGTGAGCAATTAAAAATGTTTTTGAAAGACTAAGGGAGGTCTTAAAGCGAGTCTTTCTTCAGTAATGGAGCTAATTGTTTATGAGCAATATTCCTGTTTTCAGCGAGCTCTTCATTTCAGTAACGGAGCTAATTGTTTATGTGCAATATTCCTGTTTTCAGCTAGCTCTTGATTAAAGACTCGCCTACCAACTTTAAAATAGGTATATTCGGCGGGAATACAAATGTAATAGAATAGTGTTCCAGACTGTTCCACTATCTCTAGACGATTGAGGACCACTGCTCGTAGGTGTACTGTTATAAACAGTGATTTGTACACAAGTCGGGCTCTTTTAGCTGTAACAAGGAAGGGAACCGTCGCTATCAAGTTCAACATCCCAACTGCCTCTTGAACCACACGCGCACCAAATGACACTTGGGGAAAAAAACTCGCACACAGAAACTCAGCGCTGCGCAACTCACAAAACCAATACACACGACATTGGGTTAAGGAATAGTAAGAAAAATAACTACAAACTGAATTTCATTCCCCAATTCCCCAACTCAGTTCCACAACATACATATTGTTAGTTGTGGTGGGAAGGTTTGTGTGTCCCCCGGGGTAAAGGGGGGGGGGTATGTAATTATAAGATGGGTTGTGGTTTGAGATAATTGTCACCTTGAGAAAGCCAGTGAAGGTCAGATGACGTAACGATGTTTTCTGCTCAATGAACTTGAGTGGTCTGCAGAGTTGACAGAAATAGACAGAGAACTGAAAAAGACAAGGACTGAAATAGATAGAAGACTGAAATAGAGATCGAACAGAAATAGACAAAGGGTTGTACTTTATAAAGTCACTCCCTCAGCTAGTATCATAATCATTATTATATTTTTAGACATGATTTCCGGTGGTTCCAAATACATTGTCTTCATTCAATGGTTCATGAGTTAGTATTGACATATTGGGTCATGAGTTTGTATTGACATGTTGGTTCATGAGTTTGTATTGACATATTGGTTCATGAGTTTGTATTGACATATTATGTCATGAGTTTGTATTGACATATTGGTTCATGAGTTTGTATTGACATATTGGGTCATGAGTTTGTATTGACATATTGGTTCATGAGTTTGTATTGACATATTGGGTCATGAGTTTGTATTGACATGTTGGTTCATGAGTTTGTATTGACATATTGGTTCATGAGTTTGTATTGACATATTATGTCATGAGTTTGTATTGACATATTGGGTCATGAGTTTGTATTGACATGTTGGGTCATGAGCTTGTATTGACATATTGGGTCATGAGTTTGTATTGACATATTGGTTCATGAGTTTGTATTGACATATTATGTCATGAGTTTGTATTGACATATTGGGTCATGAGTTTGTATTGACATATTGGGTCATGAGTTTGTATTGACATATTATGTCATGAGTTTGTATCTTTTATCTGTATCTTGTATCTGCATCTTTTATCTCTAATATTTTTTTCCCGTTTACTTGACGAAGTATTTTAATTATCTATTATTGTCATTGCGACCTGCACAGTGTGGTGTTCTACATTGTTCCTGCTCATTTGATTACACTTTTTTTAAAAATAAAAAGCCAAAAAGATATAAAATATAGTAATAATCATATAGCGATGAGTAATATTATATTGTTTCGTAAAAAAAAAAAAAGCAAAATAAAGTAACAAACCAAACGTAAAAACAAACAACATCTAAAGAGCCGACTTTTGCCAAATTTCGTTTTCCGCGCGTCAAACCGAGTTATGGAAATTCGTTTTGCGCCACGCGAGGCAGAAATAAAAATCAATTACATGCATATCAATATGATCTCATATATAGGCTAGTTGACAGTACGCTGTGCATTGGCCGATATTTTTACCAGTCTCTTCTTATTTTTTTTTGTCGTCTCGTGACAAGTTTTTTTTTTTTTGGTTTTGTTTACACTGATGATACAATAATTGTTTGTTTTATTTTTCTTCTTAAAATAATGACTCTCGTTGGTCTGCTGTGAGAAAAATAATTATTTATCTTCAGCTCCTCACTTGACCCACCCCCCACCCCATATATATAAATGTTAGAAGATCACTTCCTTGTCTTCCCAAAGCCCCCCCCCCACACCCCCATTCCTTTTCCGTATTACTCAGGCACGCCGAGAGGGGAGTCAAGGGGGGGGGTCATTGCCAGGGGGCCCGGCCGCCCCGACCATGTCAATTTTTTCACGACTCATTGTTTTTTAGGGGCCCGCAATGAAGTCCTGCCCTGGGGCCCTTGTTGGCTCTCGGCGCCCCCCTCCCAACCTCCTTCGTCCCCAGCACTATATGTGAAGGGCTTCAGCTTTTCACCTTTGTAGTGGTCCTATGCAGTGTAGTTATATAGCTGTCAGCTTTCCTTCACAAATAATGTCAATAATGAACAGTTGTCATGGGCGTAATGGATGGGGCGTTTGATTCACCATCGGTTGATACCTGACACTGGACAACTTCATGAAACCGATTAGGGAAAAATAATAAGTTGACAATACACCAAAATAAAGATCACGTTTTGGCACACATATTAAAACTAAAGTAAATTTTTGTTAGTACATGCGGCAGTGCCCAACCTAGGAATTTGGGGGCCCCGGTGGGATTAACCTCTTTGGGGGCCCCTGCATTTTGACATTTGACACCATGACATGAGATAAAGCACTTAATATTTAATGTAAAAACATGTTTGTAAAATTTAACATTTTGTTATAAATCTAAATTCGTACAACAGTTTTATTCAAGAAATATGATAAAGACGCACCCCTGATACACCCCCAAACAGGAAGTTGTCTTTTTTCAGTACTATTAACAGCGCGCTGTGGATACATTGAAAATAAATTAGAACGCTGAAATGAATCGAGAGAAAGTCAATTGACAATTAAAAACGGTTTGATATCTAAATCTCGAAAATATAAATGAAAAATAAATAGTAACCTGCATTAACAGATTCATTACTGAGTGGTCTTCCGCATCGACATTGTGGCTGTATAAAGTGCACACAATCCAACATGCATACTATCAGATTTACAAATCATTGGTTATTTAGAAAATTAAGAAGATTAATTGCACAAATGTATATTTTGCCTAGTTAAAATAACATATTTTTTATGAATCTTATTAGGCCACTTTAACCGAATCACGTTAAAAAAAAATCCCACTTTGGTCATACATCCGAATTGTGACACTTCAAAACTCCAGACAAATTTGAATCTGTAGGTGTGACCATTCAAAGAGGGGAACACTTTCATCACATCTCTCAGCGTTATACTTCCTTACCACTTTGGCACTCTGTCGTGCCGTGGACACACTGGTGTGACACGTTTTTAGCGAATCTTAAGATTTGTTCCTATTGCCCTGTGGCCTGATTCACGCTTCTTCTAAATATTCAATTTTCCCTGGATTCGGCACGGATGTAGAACTTTTTTTGCCATGTATTGCTTTACAATCGTCCGTGTTGTGATGCCGCGACTTTACAATTCTAAAAGATAAATATATTAGCAACACTGTTTGAACGCCAGAAATATCATTTTAAAATGTAGTGCAGCACAACCACGGTAATGTAATCTCACATTATGTCTAATCCTACTCGCAACGTATCCCCCCCCTCCTCCATTATATCTGTGTTCATTTATTTCTGTCAAAACTGTTTAGTGGCAAGGTTCATTTAAAAAAAAAAAAGTGGATGTCGTAAGTGCGCACTGAGTTGCATCGTTTCCTCTACTCGGCTGCACCTGTCAAAGATCACAGCTGAATGAGAGAATATCTGAGACATAATTTGATACATTCTCGCGCATATAATACTGCGCATATTTCCGCTATTAAAGAGTTAAGCCGTCCTTGTCATTTCTTGTTAACTTCGGATCATATAAATAAACATAGTCAGGGATGGAAACTCTTTTTGAATGCACAGATTTTGCTTTCTTTCATTAGTCTTTTGAAAAGTAAAAACCCCTTTGTTAAAATAAAAAAGTTCAACAAATAAATCCGTCGATGTCCTTAACCCGGTGACCTAATTTTTTTCTCAAGGTCACAATATGAATGTGTTTTTGTGATCTTACTTCCGGCAGAACTGTTTTCAATTCTGGTTGTTTTATTTTTGTAGCATGCATTTTTCTTTTTGGCTGTTCCATCCTTGAAACTTTCAGTGTAAGCGAGTGTTGGGAATATATATATTATTAAACGGCACTTTGTCTATTACCCTAAGTTGAGTGGTGTTCCTTGCATATTAATGAGACAAAATGTTCCAGCCTTGACCTTTCTTTCGTCCATCGTCTTTAGAGCAACCTGTTGCCATGGTCCACACTCTACATGTGTTGGTGTTGTGGTTGTGTTGTTGTTGTTGTTGTTGTTGTTGTATTTGAGGGTTGGTGTTGCCGAGGTGACCGGAGTGTTTTTTTTTTATTTACACACAGCGTCTGCCCAACCCAGGGGCGTATTTAAATAGCGGGCGCAACCTTTTGTTTCATTCTTTTTTTTTCTTTCTAGGGGTCCAATATTTTCTAAACCGACCTCAATCCGCAACTTTCCCAGTCTGTTTGTCAGGGGTCCCACACAACTGCTGGGGCTATCGTTTCACTGTCGTGGAGCAGTGGACACATCCAACTTGGTTGATGGGCGTCTCGGTGCCCGCTGGTACAATGTCTGAGGGCCCCTGTTCTATGAATATCTTAGATCATGGCTCCACGGTTGGAGAATTCCTGTTCTGCTTATTTGAAAGCAACAGTAACAAAGAAGTGGATCTCCATTTCGCAAACATATTGCCTGAATGTTCCTCTACTTAGTGCTACTTAATTAATACAGTCATTCTTTCAATGACCTTAAATTAAACTACTCCTCTGCGACGTAGGACTTCAGAGACATTGCAGTGGTAAAGTTCTATATTTGTCACCTTGTCGTGCGGTCCAACTAGAGGGTTCTCTAAATTTTAGCTGCTCCAAACTGCCAATACTTTAAAAAAAAAAACACCACCATTTTTTCCCATCCGCTTTCGTGATTACAGAATTATTGACGACCCACTTAATATCGGTTCGGGTCGCTACGCACATTTACTGAACCCTTGACTTATTGTTATTTAATTTAGGAATACAATACTCGTTCATTGGGCAGGCTTGTTATTTATTTTATGCCCTCTTTTGTAATGGAATATTAAACGTTAAAGCGATATGAGCCAATGTTGCCAGTTAATATACAAGACAACTTCATTCTGCTAACTTTGCCATTTATGTTAGTTGAGAAAATTTCTAATGTTTCAAGTGAATTAAACGTCTTTGTGTCGGCTTCATGAACAACTAGTTTCTGATTGGTTAATTAGTGGATCTAGTTCCTGTTTTGTTAATTAGTGGATCTAGTTCCTGATTGGTTAATTAGTGGATCTAGTTCCTGGTTGGTTAATTAGTGGATCTAGTTCCTGATTGGTTAATTAGTGGATCTAGTTCCTGATTGGTTAATTAGTGGATCTAGTTCATGGTTGGTTAATTAGTGGATCTAGTTCCTGATTGGTTAATTAGTGGATCTAGTTCCTGATTGGTTAATTAGTGGATTTCACGTATTAAAAACACTTGTTGCAGTTTTTATCTAAGATTATTTTTTATAGGCTATTTATGTTTCTTTTTACTTTTTTTAAGGTTTTTTTATATCTCAAAATATTAGTTCTTTTTATATTAATACATATTCATATATTGTACACATATAAGGTCATAGTGTATACAAAGATTTGTAACGACAAATATATATTAATAAAAGAAATACATTAACGCTACGTTTAACCTTAATACTAAAAACATTTTTTAATAATTAAAGCTAGGACAGGAACATCCATAGTATAGTATATAGTCACTTGGTAGTATTATGGTTGTTTTTTTTTTGTTCAGATCTCCTAAAGTTTAGGTGGGGGAAAAACCCATGAATGTGTTTTTTTTTAAAACTTTTTTTTTAACAAACGCTTTATTCAAATATAGGGGGCGGGTGGTCGTGTGGTGTAGAGCGCTCGACTGACGACCGGAGAGTCCTGGGTTCCAACCTCAGTGAGAACCTTGGGATTTCTTCAGGTCCTGGTGTAAGTCCCCGAGTTCACACAGCTTTAAAAGGGTACCTGACTTAAGTTTGGGGGAGTAAATGCGACTGGGCGTTGTGCTAACCACACAATCCCTTCACATGCCGAGGTTACCGAAACAGATGAATTCTACACTTCATCTGCCCCGATGAGACCTTAAAGGGCTTGAGGAAACTTTACATTTATTCATATATATATTATAAATATATAAAAACAAACCAGTTTGCTTATAAGTATCGATTCTGTCTAATAGTTAGTCATGTGATCGCCATGCGAGCAATTACTTTTTATTTTGTTTAGCTTCAACCTAAAGTCCATGTCAGGGCGGTACTAGAAATGAAAGCAATGAGCGTCGTGTTACCTGACTGAAATTATTATGTCACACCTAGAGACACTTCATAATAAATCCAGCCCACCGGTCCGAGTCATCTAAGGGCCAGCACCTGCTGTTTGTTATTGTTTACTTTTTAAGTGCGACAAATACATGGGTGGAGCACTTTCCTTGACCTGCCCTCGGTAGTTCTAAGATTGTGTACTTCTTACCTGAGAGCAGTTCTCCACCTTTTTGAAGTGTTGGAACACAAAGACTTTGAAATGAGATTTCCCCGCTCACTCCCCCCCCCCACCCGCGGTAAACTTACAGGCAGGGCCGTTCTTACTGTTTGGGGGTCGGGGGGGGGCTTAGGGAAAATTATATTTGATGGCATTAGGTAAAGGTATGCCTGTGGGAATTAGGCAATGGTATATTTGTATCATCATGCAAAGCTATATTAGAAGGCATTGGGAAAATGTATATGGAGAAATTAGACAAAGCTATATTTTAGGGCATTAGAAGAAGGTATATTTGAGGGCATTAGGCAAAGGTATGTTTGAGGCATTAAGCAAAGGTATATTTGAGTTGAGGGCATTAGGCAAAGGTATGTTTGAGGCATTAAGCAAAGGTATATTTGAGTTGAGGGCATTAGGCAAAGGTATGTTTGAGGGCATTAGGCAAAGGTGTATTAGGGCGGCCCAGACAAAAAAAAGTTGCTGATTGCAAATCTTGGGTCACTCTGAACCCCCATTTTTTTCATTAGATTAGTTCGCGCCCCTGACAGTGAGGGCCTGACCACAGAGTACGTATAAAATGGGCACCCCTCGTTTGGATCACTATTTCCGATCGCCGCCATATTTGTTACTTTTCGACTGCAATCATTTAGTGTGCTACATTTTACTAGACCATTGTTTATCGGAATGTTTATTAGCGATCTTTCAATCAATTTTCTCTTTAAATTGACGAAGTTGTATTTAGAACTAAATGTTTTTTTTATTTATTAATTAGTCGGAGGTCTATAATATAATAACCTGTTATTACTATTAATATGTATATGTTAACTAAAGATATAACATAAAAAAAAAGATTTACGTAAAACACGGACTTATAAATTTTAAAATATAATGGCTCTTTTAATAGTTTTAAAGCCCATTGATATCTGTTAATTGATATATGTTAATTGATATATGTTAATTGATATGTTGTTGATAATAAAACCCTAAGGCTTTACCATTGTTATAAGTGAATGTCACCTACAGATGACATTGCTTTTATTGTGTGTGCTATATATTGCGTGTGCTATATATTGCGTGTGCTATATATTGCGTGTGCTATATATTACGTGTGCTATATATTGCGTGTGCTATATATTGCGTGTGCTATATATTGCGTGTCCTATATATTGCGTGTGCTATATATTGCGTGTGCTATATATTGCGTGTGCTATATATTGCGTGTGCTATATATTGTATGTGCTATATATTGTGTGTCCTATAGATTGCGTGTGCTATAGATTGCGTGTGCTATAGATTGCGTGTCCTATTTATTGCGTGTGCTATATATTGTATGTGCTATATATTGCGTGTGCTATAGATTGCGTGTGCTATAGATTGCGTGTGCTATAGATTGCGTGTCCTATATTTTGCGTGTGCTATATATTGTGTGTGCTATATATTGTGTGTGCTATATTTTGTGTGTGCTATATAATGTGTGTGCTATATATTGCGTGTGCTATATATTGCGTGTCCTATATATTGCGTGTGCTATAGATTGCGTGTGCTATAGATTGCGTGTCCTATATTTTGTGTGTGCTATATATTGTGTGTCCTATATATTTTGTATCCTATATATTGTGTGTCCTATATATTGTGTGTCCTATATATTGTGTGTCCTATATACTGTGTGTGCTATATTGCGTGTCCTATATATCGCGTGTGCTATATATTGCGTGCGCTATATATTGCGTGCCACGGGCCTCTTGAAGTTCAAGGAATACCGGCGTTCCACGGGTTGAGAAGCATTACCCTAAAGTTACCGACCGCAAATTTACAGAAATCGTTCGATGCACTATGTCTCGGCTATTTCCACTTTATCATCCCGCATATTACCCCGTATATCACCCCGTATATCACCCCGTATATCACCCCGCATATCACCCCGCATGTCACCCCTATATCACCCCGTATATCACCCCGTATATCACCCCCTATATCACCCTCTATATCACCCCGTATCTAACCTGTCTACCGGAAAAGAAAAAAAAAAGAATAATTTCCTTTTGCTTAAAAAATTACCTTCTCAGAAATTCTGCATTTAATCTTTATCTTTATTTATTTCTTCCGTGTTTTTGTATAATCTGATACATGTATGCATGCCTTTCTTTTTAAATATATGTTGTTGTTGTTGTGCAATCTCTGAAGCGGCATGTTATATTAACATTCGTATCAGACCTTATCTACGTTATACGTAATGGCGAGATGACATGGTAATCAACTACACACATAGCAGACGACATTGCGCACACACAAAAAATCGCATTAATATTTACATTTGATTGCATGTATATGTATATGATAAACGCCTTTCATATTTACTGTCATTTCAGATCATTTTTGTCATTTATGATGTTTTTTTGCTTTCGTCATGCAGTTTTCAATAGAATTTGTTTGTATCTCTCTTTTTGTTTCACATTTAGAACAAAGATATCTGTGAGCTAAGGAGACACACCTACGGCAACTCCATCGATAGAATCACAGTGAAAAAATTGATGTCCCGTGTCTTCCAGCCATGCAGGTGTGAGTTGATTTACAAGAGTTGGCAGGTTTGTCATTGAACTTTTTTATGTTAGGTTATTATTCTTTATTTGCTACCTTAATATGATGTTATGACAACAGACGCGGCTGGTTCGATCCAATGTCAGGCGCTGTTAAATAAGTGTCTTGCGAAGTTAAATCGATATATCCTGCAGTTTAATCGATGTCTGTTGCAGCGAAACGAAAGTACGGAACAGTTTATCCAGTGCCTGGTGCAGTTGAACGAATCTCAGTGGCAGTTTAACCAACGGTCTGAATGCAGTTAAACAGAGGTCCCGGTGTTTTTTTAAAACGAATGTCATGTGCCATTAAATCGACGCGATCCAACATAAATACGTCACTTATCACGCTGAAGCCTGTAAACACCTGTTTAATGAAATTCTTCCAGGTAAAAGTACAAATGTCTCACCCAGGCCGTGCCGTGGAGTGCAGTAGGTGTGCAACTCTTGGAGTTTATTTGTTCACAGGCTGACCACAGTTCAGAGGCACCGACCCTGTCACAGCAGGTGGCATACAAATTTTGTACATGTTCGATTAATAATTTTAAATTGAAATTAACGCAAGTTTAATTGACGATAACAGTATTCAAACACGTTTGTCATTTATTCCGTTGGTGGCTAAATGCTACTCTTAAATCCACCATGTGGTTTTTGGCTGAGTTTATATATTATTTTTTTCTGTTCACGCATTCGGGTTAAGAATTTAAACCGCATACACGCATTAATCGCCCGTTAGTTGCCATTAATCGACATCACTCATATTTACGTGTGTGTGTTGCGGGTGTTTTTTTTTTTTGGCCCGTACCTGTAAATCTTCAGCTGGAAGAGGAATCTATAACAGGGTGGGCAAACTTTTTGAATCACGGGGGAACAATGAGGTCTTAAATTTCACATGTCGGCTAGAGCGGAAGGCAGATTGTGGACAGTGGGACAGATGGACAGAAGGACAGGACGAAGAGCAGATTGATGAAATGTTACTTGAACCAATATGAATGAAATATTATTTAAAACTGAAAGCTCGGTCATAATTTGCCCGCGGGTGGGTTAGTTTGCCCATCATGCCTCTCTAATCAGTTGTCGCGAGTTTTTCAGTTTATCCCATGGTATATACAGTACATAACCATGTGCTAGACCAGCTGTTGTTGTTGCTGTTGTTGTTGTTGTTGTTGCACTCCCTGTTAAGTTGTGAAGTTTATTTCTTGATTTCACAAACCCCTTTATAGGACGGTTCTTTTTGTAGTGCCTGTTTTACATTCCCACTATAGCCCAGGTTCTTACCATGCACTAGGAGCACCCGGTGTTTTAGTGGGGGAACACAACAACAGTTGAGGGATAATTCCATTTTATTGTTTTGTAAGTGAAGCAGCAATATCATAGAGAATGTCTTGTTCTGTAAGTGAAGCAGTAATATCATACAGAATGTTTCATTCTGTAAGTGAAGCAGCAATATCATACAGAATGTTTCGTTCTGTAAGTGAAGCAGCAATATCATACAGAATGTGTTTCGCTCTGTAAGTGAAGCAGCATTATCATACAGAATGTTTCGTTCTGTAACTGAAGCAGCAATACCATACATAATGTTTCTTCCTTAAAGTGAAGCAGCAATACCATACAGAATGTTTCTTCCTTTAAGTGAGGCAGCAATACCATACAGAATGTTTCGTTCTGTAACTGAAGCAGCAATACCATACAGCAATACCATACAGAATGTTTCGTTTTGTAACTGAAGCAGCAATACCATACAGAATGTTTCGTTCTGTAACTGAAGCAGCAATACCATACAGAATGTTTCGTTCTGTAACTGAAGCAGCAATACCATACAGCAATACCATACAGAATGTTTCGTTCTGTAACTGAAGCAGCAATACCATACAGAATGTTTCGTTCTGTAACTGAAGCAGCAATACCATACAGAATGTTTCGTTCTGTAACTGAAGCAGCAATACCATACAGCAATACCATACAGAATGTTTCGTTCTGTAAGTGAAGCAGCAATACCATACAGCAATACCATACAGAATGTTTCGTTCTGTAACTGAAGCAGCAATACCATACAGCAATACCATACAGAATGTTTCGTTCTGTAAGTGAAGCAGCAATACCATACAGCAATACCATACAGAATGTTTCGTTCTGTAACTGAAGCAGCAATACCATACAGCAATACCATACAGAATGTTTCGTTCTGTAACTGAAGCGGCAATACCATACAGAATGTTTCGTTCTGTGTTGTTGTTTTGTCGTGTATCCACTTAATTTCTAGGTACCGGAATGCCGTCGTGTCATAAAGAAATAACACTGAAAATAGTGCAGTAAACAAAAGTATAGGGAAAAGTGGTACCGGAACGCCATTCCGGTGCGTTCCGTCAGAAAAAAGGCACTGCGTATTTATAAGACTGGGTGTCGGTGGGTGCAGCCTGCAATGTATCATGTATCATACATGTATCATACAGGGGCAGACCTGATTTGTGCTTGCAAGTATCATGTACATTCTTGATTGTGTACATTACAACCATTCTGCTTGCGAATATCATGTACAGACCTGAACAGTGGCGTAGTGAACTTTACTCGCGCCCGGGGCACAATACCTTTTAGCGCCCCCCCCCATTCGTAAAACCATATAATATTATGTCAAATATACCATTTGGCGCCCCTTTGTGAGCAGTGCCCAAGGCATGATGCCCCTTGCCCCCCTTCGCTACGCCACTGGACTTGATTGTGTACATCACGGCCATCTGCCTGCAAGTATCTTGTACAGACTTGATTGATTGCGTACGTCAAAGCCCCTCTGTCTGCAAGTATCATGTACAGACCTGAATGTGTACATCAATACCACTATAGAGCGCCACTTACTGACTTTTCAGGCATTCTAATTCAAAAATCTCAGACAACATTTTGATGGTGTAGTAACGAACCACAGATGTGCAGTCAGTCATAGTCAATCTTCTGATTGCAAGCAGACTCCTAATGGAAACTTAATGTACACATCAGCTGATATCGATGAGGCGACTTATTATTACAAAAAACCATTCGTCTAGCGTGTAGTGCACCACCTATGCTGAGCGTGTAAAAAGTGAACTTTAAAAGGGGATAAAAAAAATATGCTTCACTAGTTAGTTACGGTTTATGTGGACTAATTAACAGGTAAACGCCATAAAATCTGCAGGTAAGATAGATACTTTGAAAGAAAAAACAGCAATAACAATAATAATAGACGTAATAATAAATCACTGAGGATGAACGTAAAATTAACCCGTGTTTTGTATATATATATATATACCTAACAACCTTCACATATATATATATATATATATATATATATATATGTTCAGTCAGACTGAACCTGGAGGCATTACTGTGGTAGCGTGTCACTTAATTTTTTACACACAAACACTAATCCAATCAATGCACAATTCAATGTTGCTGATTCATTATTTTATTATCGAACGTAGACATTAACAATATTATAAAACTTTATACGAAGGTATATGACATAGGCACATCTTAGAAGTATCTAATAAACTATCACTTGCTAGTCTAAATCAAATTAATAACTTCTTCAAAGTTGAATAAAATATCTGTCCTACACGTATAGGATCTAAAATGTAACTAGAGTTAATAAAGTGTCTAATATCTGCATAATCTAAACAGCAACTAACTCAATCTACCAAGCTTGTCTCTAAGCAACTTAATATATGACGTCAACTAGAAAAAACTACGTCACATAGTAATATAAAAATTAACACTCTCTTTAGCTACTAGAAAAGTGTGATTAACACACATGCACAAACCAATATTAATTAATGAATACTTAAATCAACTTTAACTCCTCGACAATATATATATATAATGACAACAGAGGAAATGATTAGCTCACGTGAAGTTCTTTAAAGGAAAATATCCAGGGGGGTGGGGAAGGGCTCATAAATTTCTTAACAAATTCATGACTTCATTACACTGTAAATGAAACGACCAGTTTTCGGAAAATTTAGTGCGCGTAACAAAGTCCCCCCCCCCTCCCCTCTGTACACACACCACACACACTCACACACCTCATACTTATAGCCATAGGTTGGAACACAGCGGTTTATGCCTGAGTGTTGGCCCGGGGCTCATCAAGACCTAATTTCCTGCCACGTGGACCACAGCAAGCTAAATATAGGGGACACCCGGGGTGGGGGAGGGAGGGAGGTGGTTTGGAGCTCCATTATCCATTTATCATTTTGTAAAATTTGTCTTTTAATCTTTTGGTCATAAAATCTTGAAATTCAATCGCGCCGTCACTTTGTCCCCGCTGTGTCTTTGATTAAAAAATGAAATGGAAACTAGACATTATGTTTTATACAGCATCAGTGAGTAGTCAAACTTCCATTCCCTTGTTAGTGTGAGTACATTCAAGTGATAATTGATTGAAAGGTAAATGTGTGGGTGGTATCCTGTGTAAATATGTGGGTGGTATCCGGTGTAAATGTATGGGTGGTATCCTGTGTAAATATGTGGGTGGTATCCGGTGTAAATGTGTGGGTGGTATCCTGTGTAAATCTGTTGGTGGTATCCTGTGTAAATCTGTTGGTGGTATCCTGTGTAAATCTGTTGGTGGTATCCTGTCTAAATGTACTGGTGGTATCCTGTGTAAGTGTACTGATGGTATCCTGTGTAAATGTGTTGGTGGTATCCTGTGTGAATGTGTTGGTGGTATCCTGTGTGAATGTGTTGGTGGTATCCTGTGTGAATGTGTTGGTGGTATCCTGTGTAAATCTGTTGGTGGTATCCTGTGTGAATGTGTTGGTGGTATCCTGTGTAAATCTGTTGGTGGTATCCTGTGTAAATCTGTTGGTGGTATCCTGTGTAAATGTGTTGGTGGTATCCTGTGTAAATGTGTTGGTGGTATCCTGTGTAAATGTACTGGTGGTATCCTGTGTAAATGTGTTGGTGGTATCCTGTGTAAATGTGTTGGTGGTATCCTGTGTAAATGTGTTGGTGGTATCCTGTGTAAATGTGTTGGTGGTATCCTGTGTAAATGTGTTGGTGGTATCCGGTGTAAATGTACCGGTGGTATCCGGTGTAAATGTGTTGGTGGTATCCTGTGTAAATGTGTTGGTGGTATCCTGTGTAAATCTGTTGGTGGTATCCTGTGTAAATCTGTTGGTGGTATCCTGTGTAAATGTACTGGTGGTATCCTGTGTAAATCTGTTGGTGGTATCCTGTCTAAATGTACTGGTGGTATCCTGTCTAAATGTACTGGTGGTATCCTGTGTAAATGTACTGGTGGTATCCTGTGTAAATGTACTGGTGGTATACTGTCTAAATGTACTGGTGGTATCCTGTGTAAATGTGTTAGTGGTATCCTGTGTAAATGTACTGGTAGCGTTCTGTGTGGTATTCGTCTGATAAAATATCATTCACGGGAAAAAGGATCTCGGCCGAATATTAACTCATGAAACACTTCCCGGGAAGTACCGTTTCAACTCAGAATATAAGTCAGTTTTCTATAAATAATATTTTTTTCTATTTCCAAATTATGATTTCTTGCGCTAATGTGACTATCGTTTAGTGACAATTGAATTTCATTTCATATTTCACATGCATCTATATTTAGAAGTGAAAAACAACAACACTGTGTTTCATTGGATGACAAGCGACTGTGACGTAGGCTTCACATTCTCAGAATAAATAAATCTATAATTAGCCAGTGATATTTATTTTACTAAATTGATTGATGCTTTTTACTTCTTAATCACCCCAGCCCCTCCCAGATTTTATAAACAATCGAAAATTTCGATATTTGATTCTATAACTGCCAGTCTTCGATGAAACGTGGTGTGTGAAACATTTCAATTAAAACATAAAACCTTTTTTTTTTGTTCATTAATTTACAGTAGTTGTAAACAGCTCAATAAAACACTGTCAAATAAGTAAGTTATATTTCCTCTTTTAGTTAAACGTAGTTTTAAAGCCCCTATAAAAGGAAATATTTTATCCCGGGATGAGAACCATTTTTGTGCCGACATTCCCGGGACGAAAACCATTTTTTTTTGTCCCGACATCCCTGGATAAGTTGGGAAATGAAAAATCCTGGTAGGAATAAAGTGGAATTTTTCAAATTAAAAATAAAAAAGAATACCTTGTTATGAAACTAATTTATAATAATAGAGTTTTCATTTTTTTTTTTTTGTTTTAAGAAAATAATCATCTCTCCCTGGTTTGTATTATATTGGGGGGGGGGGGACTGGGGGAGTTGTGTAGACACGTGACTTTATCTTGGCTGTTGTCGTCTGCTTCACTTTTTTAGAAAGGTGGTTCTATTTTTAGAACTTGAGTATTTCTTTAATCATTATGCTATTTATCTTTTTAAGTCTCCACTTGTTACATGTGTATGCACCAGACAATGGTTCCATACATTTTTGTGAAGTTCTTGAGCAGTACTAATCAAATGGCCACAAAATGCCAAATTTTTGTATCTATTTACCTCGAAGAATTCTTCATTTTATATTTGGTAAAACGCCACATTTCCACTTATTGTGTTTCAGTCTGTTAAAAATAGATCAATAGTAATTAAAGTAAGTTCACATTGGTGTTAAAGTTGAATATTGGTGCTGAAATAATAAGTCCTATTAGAAACGCATTGGTTTTTATTATTGTGTTTTTCTAGGATCGGTACACTGTACGAAGACATAAATGCATATATATATATATATATATATATATATATATATATATATATATATATATCATTCTTTTTTTTTATACTTTTGTTAAGTGTCTTATTCTTAGATTGGATTATTATTGATTTTAACTCAACAAATTATATCATCCATTAATTTAGTTTTGATATAATTCGTAACTGTTTTTCTTGTTATGTATGCTGTTTTGTTAGTATATACAAATGTTTGAACAATATTTTACAATTAGAAAATTCAAAGTATCAACGTGAACGCTTCACTTATCATTCGGAATTACCTCCCATATATATATATATATATTCATAATTTCGCGACACCCTTTAGTATGTCATAGAGTTAAATATATTTTATTAGTTTCGGTTGTGCTCGCAATTATATTCTGTGGTAGAAAATAATATACTGATTAAAAAAATATCGTAGATCATGGAGTTTAGGATATTTCCTACTTAGTGTTGTGTAATATATGGGTCACGGCAGTTTTATATATCTTGACAATTATTTCACCATGTACGCATCGATTGACGATGATGCATACCTATTATTTTACATAAAGCTTTTAGAAATATTACATCCTTTGATCTTTGGATGCTTGTGCTTTGTGGCCAATTATTTAACCTCATTTACGGAAATGATCCAATCAAAGTAAATGTTATTCTTAAAAGTCTCAATACCCGTTTTTTAATGTCGTTGTACGCAACAGCCAGACGATTATCCCACGCACGCTAGCTACAATTTCTGACCCACTCGCCAGCCTGAATGAAAACACCCAGCATGCAACTGCAAGCAACATGTTGTTTCGTCTGCTGTGGTATCTTTTGCATGAAAAAATAAACACTTACCTGAGTTATCTGCTCTTTTTCTTTCAAAAAAAAAAAGTCTGAACTGAAAAAAAAAATAAAAATTACGAAGAAATCTTGGAAGGAAAAACAACATTGTCTTGTTAGTAAAACGTAATACTGAAAGATCAATTCCGTAAGTAGCTTTTAAACAGATTTCCCCCCCCCCCCCGTTATGTAAGGGTAATTTTCTTGTTCACGTAATCTAGGGTTTGTTTTTTTTTCCCTTGTTTAAAAACCTTTGTACTCTCTAGTAATGGAATCGACTATCTCTAGACTTACATGATACGGTATGTAAAACAAAAACAAAAAAAAGATAATTATTAGCACGTTACAAGATATAATGATATCATTGTTTTATATATATATATATATATATATATATATATGTGTGGGGGGGGGGTGTCATTAGTTGTTTAATTGTACAGGGACAAGGAGTGAGTGATGACAGACATAATACATTTTTTATTATAGAAAATACTATCTTTTGATGCTCAGCTCATAATATAAATAAAAGCGATTTGGGTTCTACGTTAAATCGAAAGTAAAGAATTAATACAACAGTACCCCAGTTTAAAATACATTCATGAGAAAATCGGATCTGCCCGAGACCGAAAATTGTCTAGCCCACCGGTCAAGCCTATGGGGATATAACTCTATGCAAAGGTTTTGCAGGCTACAGCTAGTTAAATATATTTAGCATAATCATGTACTTTTACACAAATATATCTCTATACACGTGTGTTTCTATATTCTTAACTTAATCACATATATATATATATATATATATATATATATATATATATATATATATATTAGGGTGCCACTCAAAAAATAATTTCTGAGTTGTTATCCTGCCACCCCCAAAATGTGTTAGTAATGTTATAAGAATAAAATTGGCAAAATTTGAATGTTTTCTGATAATATTTATTGGTAGCTCAACAGTGTCAAAGTTTAGCAATAATCGGTGTTTCGCGACATTACCATACGGTAATCGATAATCCTGCTGTAACACAAAACAAGCAATTTAAGTCTTTACCGTTTCGGACAAAGGACATTTTAGAGCATTTTCGTGTACACAGTGGCTACGGTTACGCCGGACGAAATCCGTATTTTTTTTCCGGGTTACAGCCATAAATATTGCTCCACGCGTATGGATTTCGATAAATTTAGAGAGGGAAGTAATCATGTTGAATAACTATTACAAAAATAAGTAATGATTGCGCCCCTTTGATTAGCTTTTATTATTTATATTTAAAATATAAGCAAAAACGGTACATAAGAAACTCTTATATTTTGGCCCTGAGAGGTCATCTCGCGAAATGGACTTTTGATGTACACTTGGCAGGCCAAGACCTACAAAATGATATATAGATATATACATCATGGGTCTAGGACTTATGGTTGCTGAGATATAGGGCGCTCCTTTGTTAATACAGCTTATATAGTAAAAACGGTACTTAATACGCCCCCCCCTTTTTCGGCCCTCAGAGGTCCTATCGCGAAATGCACTTTTGATGAACACATGGCAGGCCAAGACCTACAAAATGATATATACATCATGGGTCTAGGACTTATGGTTGTTGAGGTCTAGGGTGATGACGGACAGACAGACAAAACGGGGACAATAGAGCATTTTTTTTTTCGAAAATGCTCTAAAAAATCAAAAGTTATTTGAAGACACATATTGCTAAAAAAGAGAACAAACAACTGTTTTGTACATAGCACCAGAATAGTAACTTTCAGAACCTTCAGCTAATAAACATAAAGAGTCAATTCAACATAGTTCAGACTGAAAGATCACTATTCACTAATTACATGTCTTCAAGTCCAAGTAATGATATTCTAGCTGCGGCATGGACAGTTAGGGTGGACTTGTTAGCATTAGGAAAGTCACAACGGGATTTCTCTACTACTTGTTACAAAAACTGTTTCTGTTCCTCTTGATTGGTTCCGTTGAATGCTTGAATCAGGGCCACTCCACGCTCGGCTGCATCATTGACGACTTTTCAAACCTGCAACTTTCTTCTGGCCAACAATGTAGTTGTTATCAGTGGCCCATGTGTCTGGATTCGTGGTCAGGAAATCTTGTGGTATGTTCAAAGCCGTGATAAGTTTCCTGGTGTGTTGCTATACAAAATCAGAAAGTTTGTTTTGGTGTAATGTTGGACAGAAAGCTATTCTGTGAGGATGATATGTTGTTATCTTGTCAAGAGCTGCAACCATGGCTAACTTCATTTCAGATGAAACATCATTGTCAAAAAATGGAAAACCTACCCGAATTTCACTCAAGTACCACAAGTGTCCAGATAATAATTGTATTGCTGCTTTGGCATTTGTTTCCGTGTAGTTCTCCAATTGTTGAAGTAGCTGCAAATCTATACGGGGAGCAGATGTAGCACATGGTGATGTAAACCGCGAATTCAGGTTGACCTTAAGTATGAAGGTGTTGAAGTGACACAGTGATGACAATTCACGTGCAGTAAGTTGGAACTGAGAACACAAATCAAACACCTTTGCCACAATGAGTTCCATTATGTGGCGCCTGCATGCTAAGCTAATCAATTCTCTGCCAAGTTTCTTCTCCAGAAGAATGCAGGCACCTGCATTTATGCCAGTGTTACTGGCCGTAGTGTCGAAACACATGAACTTGATGTTATCAGTAATGTTCCATTCTTGAATGATATTAAACATGGCAGTTGCCTCGGCCTCTCCAGTTCCATTTGGCAATTGTGATACTCCCAGCAACTTCATTGTTCCATCACCGGATACCAGAACAGCAAGACGATCAACTAACTCTTTTGATGTTAATGCAGGCAACATTTTTCCATACCAGTGCACAGTTAATGGGCAGTTTGGATGAAACGATGCACGAATCTCTGTAGCTGCTGCTTCACGATGTTTATGTCGACTACGTCTGGCTGATTCCTTGTTAATCGCCAGGGCTGCAGTACTGTGGCCATATGATTCTGTTGCTGCTGCAATTACGTAAACTGCGTTTCTGTCACTTACTTTAATTCTGTCTAATGCAGCTGCCAAACCTGGACTCACAATATTGGTGGATCGGACGATCCTCACTGGTTTAGTAGACACTTCAGGTGGTTCGGGGAGTTCATCAGGATCATTGGGATCACAACCGTCGGTGCTCTTATCCTCTATGTCTATCTCATTGCTGGCAACCACGCCTCCCTTTCTCTCTTTGTGCTTCAAAAAAGTGTATGTCTTCAGGTACCTGCATCATAGTTAAAGCTTCAGCATGTGCAACATCAAACAAAGCAGTCAAACTTTCAGTAAATTGGTGCTCCTTCTCCTTCTGAGTATCTGTTCTGCGGGATACATTTTTTCTTATTACAATCCTTTCTGAATGGAGATCCTTTATCTGGACAATTATGTGGCATTCTTTGCGAACTGGAATGCGTGCTTTATGCCAGAACTGAACAACTTCGTTCATCGTCAATGTGGCACTAGAAGTAATATACATTGCACTGACATGAAAATATAAATAAGTAACAGAAATTACATAAATAAATAACAGAAATTGCCTCCGGTTTGCCTTGTATGTCAAATACAGGCATTTTCGCATATAATATAAAACATCGAGTTCATTGAGCTACCATTATATATCACTGTATCCTCATGAAACTTGGTAAATTTACTTAACATAACAAAAGGAAAAAAATTAGGGGGTTGGACAATGTAACTTAAAAAAAATAATTTCCCCATTGCATTGAGTGGCACCCTAATATATATATATATATATATATATATATATATATATATATATATATATATATATATATATACGTATGTATTGGTACGAATTAATGTATACATGAATAAATATATGATGATGTTCAGGATAAATAAAATGCCGGATAAGTCGAAGGAGCTCTATATCCGTTCAATCTAGAGGACTTCCAATCCATTAACTCAAATACCAAAACTCTGATCTCTTAATAATTAGCCAGAACGTTAAATAATATATTATTTGTTCTTTTACCAGTAGGTTTTTTTTTTTGCATTAACGAATTTCTACTGATTAACTACTTATGAAATGTTATTAAAATTAATTCACATAATTCAGTCACTGGTCCTTTTTTAGCATAACATTCTTGATTTCTCTTTTTTTTTTGTGTACATTAGGAAGCACGTACCTTAGTTGGCAGCAACACGTCTCCCACGGTGACTGTTGATGAAGAGGCGGAACCAGTCAAATCTGCTGTGTGTGGAGGACACGAGCGAGCCCTGCCCATTGAGGAGACGGTGAGATGGCTGGATGTCCGGGAAGAAGGTCAGCTTTTGTTTAAACTCGTTAAAGTCATGTCTCCAAGGGAGGTAAAGTGGGGGGGAAGGGTGGATTTCAAGGGGCCCCTTGCGGAATTCTTCTGCTAGTTGTCTATTATGTAAGATCACCTACTGAGTTTTGGCCAGTATTTGTATTTTTCCTGGCCACAGGACGCAAACAGCACAACAAGAAATGAGAACACAATACATGCAAATACAACATATAGTGTTTATTTACATGAAATGAAAACCTGGGGTGGGGGGTAAGGAAATAGGGCAGGGCTTAGATTTCATATAAAAAAAAAACTCACAGGATGTGACAGGGGGTAATCAATTTACATGGACGGGACAACAGGGCACCTACAGTTTTGGTTTTGGGTGGTGGTTGGATGGCTATGTACTGTACATTTATCGTTTTTCAATGAATATGTTAAGTTTAATATGTCTCTTTGAAGAACGTATTTCCTTGAATAGCTTGCTACTCCAGAGGTGTTTGCTTGCATGTTTAAAAACAGATGCTATGGGCAGAGTTCACATTCTTGTAAAAAAATACGCTGGCCATCCACAATGAAGGTCAATTTAGGGTCCCTACTACACCTATGCCTAGGGCCCCAAAAAAACCCTTGGCATTGGACCCCTAAATGTACCTTTGTCTGTTTCTCCCTAAAGTATCTAAGCCTAACTCCCCAAATGAACTTTTGCATTCGACCTGAACTGTACCTTTACATATGCCCTCTTAACTTTGTAGCTTTACCTAGGCCTCTTAACTGTAGCTTTACCTAGGCCTCTTAACTGTAGCTTTACCTAGGCCTCTTGAATGCACCATTGCCTGGGGCTCCCGAACAGATGAAAACGGCTCCGGGCATTATAGTTTAACACACGTATTTTTCATGTGTGCCTCACCCCTCTCCTCACGTCACTGATCGGACACGCCCCCTCAAGTCCCGAGCTCCGAGTGTTTGAATGCAGCCAATTAAGTCAACTGGGGTGGGGGGGGGGGCGGAGGGGCAAACACAGAATATGTTAATTCCCTTTAAAATGTTCCAAATAGCGGGGTGATTTATTATCTTCAGGGTTACGCGTCAACGGGCCCTCCTGTACCCGTCATGCATCTGATTGACCTGGCATGACCCAGTTCCACATAACCGCTGACTCAGATGTTTCTAAAAATAAAGCCATTCATCCATTGTGAGCCGTTTCGTTTCTTTCCACACTCATATTGGTTACATTTCAAGATGTTTTATTGTGTTGTATCTGCATCTGGTCTTATCGCCTCCACATTTTAACCCTTCTCCACTCATCAAACGGATTCCCCGATGTCTTAGGACGTAGTCATGGCAACGCGGGTCTTTGTATCTTTTAGGCACGCTCTAAATACCGGAAAAGCTTCGCTCAACTTCATTTTTTTTTATAATAAAGTTAATGATATAAGGTTTATAATATCCGTAAAATACATAAGCTTAGTGGCAGCTAAATCAGTGTGAACTGTTTAATAATGGCGCAATTATTGTCAACTATTATTGTCATTTCGACTGGTCTCAGTTGATTTCGAAAAAAAATTGTGTTGCACTCTGGGAAGTCGTCGTTAACTTCGCCACCAACATATGCGGCTTCCTTTTACGTTTGTCGAATAGCGGCGGGCAGCACACAATGTGGTAGTTGTGTGAGCGCTTACCGCCATGTTTGGAAACCCGATGACGTAGACGTTCTATTTTTAGCTGTGATCTGCTGTTTTATTTTTTTATAAGTTAAAGACTAGCGGTCAGCTTCTACCAATGTAAGAAATACTAGATCACAACAGTGTTGCCTGAAAATTGGGACCAAACTGCCGCACTCACTTCATACCTCTCAAGCTTTGTAAACGCATTATTATATTGCGCTACTTATTGCGAAATTTATTGTAGCGCATTGGCTTAAAAAGTAGCGAATTTACAAAAAAAAAAAAAAATAGCGCAGTATGACAATACTGGACTAGAAATGTCTCGCCATCCTTGACGTCAACGGGCAGAATTCTCTTCCCCCACACCCCCCCTCTCGCTCCTTTAAAGGGCACATAAAACAGGTCTTCGATGGCTATTTTTTCACTTTCTCTTCCCTCACTGACCAACGGTCAGTCTCATTCTTCAGATTGCGTGACTCAACATAATGGGGAGGAACGTGGTCTTCGTCTTCTGTATTGTGTTTGTGTGTGTGTGTGTGTGCTACTTTTTAAAAAGAAAACGTTTATGCCGTTGAAGAAGTTAATTCATTTGAAGAGCGGAGGGAGAGTGGGAGGGAAGGGGGGGGTGGGGTAGGTGGGGGTTGGCTCCTGAAGTGGCCAGACTTGACGTCACTAACTACTCAGTAATTCTCCCATACAACAAACGCTTCAGTTTTATTATCAGTTTTATTATTAGTTTTATGTGGCTCTGCCGCATGTCTTCACATGTTTTATGGCGTCCCGACTGAAGCAGGACAACCTACCAATTAACGTTAAATGAAAGCGCAGGGAAAATTGTTTAGCAAAAGTAACCATATCATGGAAGTGGCTGTAAGATTTATACCCTTTGCCATGTAGATGGCAATAGAAAAAAAAAATTACAAGCTTTTTTAAAAAAAAGTTACGAGTGGGGGAAAAAAAATGTCATACTTGAATGAATGTAATGAAATTAATTAACTTCGTTTGTGAAGTGGCATCTATATACACAGGGCCGTAGATGGATCTGATGCAGCCCGAACACATGCAGCCCGTCAGGGCAGTGGCGTAGGAAGAACACTGCGGGTTGTGCGGAAGAAGGGCGCAAAAATGTAACTCGCGCATGGGCGCCACAATAGCTTGCTACGGCTCTGCAAAAGGGATCACGTCGATTACAGTGACATGGGTGGTGAGAATATTTGATCGGTGGGGGGGCCCAATTTTTTGGAGGTCCGAGAGGGTGGGGCCCAGTTTTTGGAGGTCCGAGGGGGTGGGGCCAAGTTTTGGAGGTCCGAGGGGGTGGGGCCCAGATTTTGGAGGTCCGAGTCTAGCTGGTTACAGCCCTGATTTATCTCTTCTTCTGACTATTTGTTGATCTTTCGAAAAATGTCGTTTTTTTTTTCTTTATGTATTTTTGTTTACATTCCTTTGAATGAATCGATGCACTTGACAGTTTGTATATGTCTGTCTGTTTGTTGTTGTGTGTGTTGACCTATCTGTGTGACTTGGCGGCGCTCTGGTTGCATGCTGGTTCAAATCACAGCTATGGTAGTCATCTTTGTCTCTCGTGGATCTCTTTGAAAAAAAAACAACGAATACTTCAAAAAAACCGCCCCATTAGTGTTCAACTGGATCAAGAGATCCATTCAGGAACATAACGAAACTTGGCCCGGCAAGCCGGTCAAATTTTTACGAACCTAATGTAGCCCTCGTATCAAAAAGTTTTGCATGTCCCAGGTCTAGATATCTGTTGATTTACATTCCTATCTAGACACTGTCGATCTGTTTATTTACATAACTGACACACTAATAAACCAACATCATGTCGTCACTGCCCCATATAAACATCGCGAGGAAGCGAAACAATTGTAAATTTAACCTGGCAAATAATAATATGTTAAATCAGTAATTCCCCTTCGTGTAGACAGGGGCCAGCTATCACCCGCGGGCTGCTATAGGCTCGTTATGCCGTTGGATCTGGGCCCGCAATCTGTTGCCCCCCCCCCTTTCCTTCCTCGTTTGCACCAACATTAAATTTTAACCAATTAACTAAATTCGTTAAAAACACTCCCTCCAACTGCCCGGCAAAATGCAGTCAAATTTAAAAACTACCAAAATTCTGTGTGCACGGGAAGTTGGAGATTTAGCGATGCATCAGTCAGTGAGTTGGTCAGTAAATCAGTCAGTGAGTGAGTTATTCAGCCAGTCTGTCAGTGAGTCAGTTATTCGGTGAGTTAGTCAGTAAGTCAACCAATGAGTCAGCAGTGTGTTAGCCAGTCAATGAGTGAGTCAGTCAATGAGGTATTCATGTAGTCCCTCACTGGTCGGTCATTCAGTCAATAAGTTATTCAGTAAGTCGGTCAGTCAGGGCTTAGCCTTTTGTTATTATAAGATATTTGGAATTAACATTTTTTTTGTGTTGAATATATAGGTCAGGCTGTGAGTGTGTTTGTGTCCACAACAAATAAATATATATATTTAGAGGGGAAACAAAGTTTGATTTAAAATTGAGACTAGCAATAGATACTGAAGTGGTTCTGAAGTTTTCACGACATTTTAAAGAAGCAAATTCACCCCACTTGGTTTTGTTTTTTTACAAGGTTTTCTCGGTAACTGGTTCACTGAAATATTCAATACATCAAGTCATAATATTTCTAGCCACCGTTTCAATAGAACATATTTAACCGTATTGTTTTATCTTCAACACTCATGGCATAATTGAAATAACTCTGAAATCCGAGAGCGCCAGAGAGTTATGACCCGGGCCCTTTGATCCACAAAGAGCCCAAAAGAATTAAGCAAGTAAGTGAAGATTACCCGGGAATTTGCGTCGTTCCGCGATTAACCGGCATACCTTCTAAATTAAATATAAGTTCTTAGATGTTCGAACCCGACGATGGAATCGAAACGATGAGCGTCATTCTTAATACAACTTTAAGTGCCGCTTATAGAATTAAAAAAAGAAAACAACAACAATAGCCCCGTGGTGTGTTTCCATGGCCGTGGGGTGGCCCTGTAGTAATAAAATGGCTGGTACAGATAACGTAAGATGTGGGGGAGGAGGGGGGTGGTGAAAGAAATGTTTCATACACTCAGAGCCATAGCTAGTTACATATTTTGGCGCCTTACTCCCAAAAATATTAACCGGTGCTCTTTTGGCGCTCTCTTAGCCCGCAGTAGCCCTCCTTCGCTACTGCATGCCCGCCACACAGAACCGCACCGGTGGCGTGCAGCGAGGACGTCGCGAAACTTTCAAGACTCGGTAAACAATCCAGACATACATGCCTCTACGTCACTTGACTATCATTGGTTTAAAAAAAAAATGGGAATGGAAACAGGAATAGTCCAGTGTTCGACTAACTTTTTGAACCGCGGGCCACGTGTGTGTCTTTAAAATTTACAGAAAGGCCGGACCAAGGTCAGATGGAGGGAGTGTTTATAAATGAAAGTCATTAATCTGAATGAGAGAATAAGAGAAGGGTGCGCGGATGATAAAAAAAAAAGCCACACTTAAGCTCGGGGACCGTAGTTAGCCCTTGTCTGATGTAATAGTCTATAGCCCAGTCTGATTTAATAGTCTATAGCCCAGTCTGATTTAATATTCTATAGCCCAGTCTAATGTAATAGTCTATAGCCCAGTCTGATGTAATAGTCTATAGCCCAGTCTGATGTAATAGTCTATAGCCCAGTCTGATGTAATATTCTATAGCCCAGTCTAATGTAATAGTCTATAGCCAAGTCTGATGTAATATTCTATAGCCCAGTCTAATGTAATAGTCTATAGCCCAGTCTAATGTAATATTCTATAGCCCAGTCTAATGTAATATTCTATAGCCCAGACTTTGCTGAAAATTGAGAAACGGATTTTTAAAAATATTTTTTGATCGAAGAGATGTTTCGTCATCAGACTCGCCCGACCGTGCTCCTCAGTTCGACTGGATCAGAAGTTCCTCTCTCTCTCTCTCTCTCTCTCTCTCTCTCTGTTTCTCCCCTCTTTCTCTCTCTCTCTCTCTCTCTCTCTCTCTCTCTCTCTCTCTCTCTCTGTCTCTTCGTCAACAGACTTCAGTTCCTCGTTATCTAAATTATCCTCTGCCTCAACTTATTCTCTACTACGAGGTGCCACCCCCCCCCCCACACACCCACACCCCGGTGGCTCCCTTTCACTACCCACTGCCGTCTTTAACGCTGAACTCTTCCTTGACTAAATAACAAGCCCCCCCCCCCAATACTCCCAGGTCGCTGTTATTACATTCCCCACCGACCCACCACACGACCAGACGCTGGCAAACAATAATAACGGAATTGAAACGGGTTCTATTTTTTTTATTCTTTCATTCCTGAACACCTTTGAAATTGTCCTCTCTCTCATCTTTTTTTTTCTTTCTCTCTCTCTCTCTCTCTCTCTCTCTCTCCCTCTCTCTCTCTCACTCACTCTCTCTCTCTCTCTCTCAAATAGTTTGTAAATATAAGGGACATGGTTTAGTTAGAAACGTGGGTGGAGCACTTTCAGCAAATTCCCGTGACGTTGCAGTACACTACCAGAACATTATCTGAAGAGCAGACCACTCCATGGATGGTTCAATACTAACAGAACATTATTTGAGTGTGTTTGTGTGTATGTGTCTGTGGCTATATCTGATCTCAGGAATGTATGATAATTTCTTCAAATAACTGCCGTCATGAATGTGGCTCATGTGATACACGACATCCCATAATCTCTAATAATAATACTTCGTCTTCAGTTTACACCATCATGGCGCAGAAACGTGTAGGCGTTCCAAATCGTATTCCAATTTAATCTCAATATTTATGATTGATTGCACCAGCTGTTGTAGGGAAGAATCAGAATCGAATAGGCATCGATAAAAATTCTGGAATCGTCTCAACCTTACAGGGATTAAAAATAAACAAGCTTATTGTCAAAACAGTTAAACGATTTGTGTGTGTGTGTGTGTGTGTGTGATTGTTTGTTATATTCGTATTGGAGGCAGGGTCGCTTTATCATATAGGCACAGTAGGCACTGTGCCTAGGGCCTACGAAAGCCAGAATGGCAAATAAGTGCCGGTGCATTCTTGAAAAATATTTAAAAATGAGATCGGGGAGGGCCTACGACTTTGAAATTGCCCTAGGGCCTACGATGACCTCAAAACGGCCCTGATTGGAGGTATAGTTATAAGTAGCGGTTTCTCCAACTCCGCGAAGGCTGTGGGTGGGGGGGGGGGCAAGTGTCGACGAGAGATGATGTAACGTTGGATGCGAATTAAAAATTTGTTGCGGGCAACGTAACGGTAGGCCTATATAATGTACTAGTTGCAAGTACCCGGCTTTGCCCGGGTTTAAAATAAGGTTTTCTGTTTACCTTTTTTTTTTCATCCTACCCCCTCTCTCCCTTTCTCTTTCCCTCCCTTTCTCCCTCCCTCCCTCTCCTTCCCTCCCTAACTCTCCCATCTCCCTCTCTCTCCCTATCTCCCTCCCTCCTTCTCTCACCCCCGTCCCCCTCTCTCCACCTTCCTCCCTTCCTCCTCCCCCTCTCTCCCTCCCTGCCCCCTCTCTCTCTCTCTTTATCTCTCACTCCCTCCCATTTCTCCCATCTCTCTCTCTCCCTCTCTCCTTCCCTCCCCTCTCTCCCTCCCTCCCTTTCCCGTCTCCCCCTCTCTCCCCCTCTTCCTTTCTCTCTCCCTCCCCCTCCCTCCCTCACTTCCTCTCTCTATCTCCCTGCCCCCCTCTCTCTTTATCTCTCCCCCTCCCTCTTTCTTTATCTCTCTCCCTCCCTCTCTCTCCCTCCCCTCTATCTCCCTCCCTTTCTTTCTCTTTCCTTCCCTCCCTTTCTCTCTCCAACCCTCCCTCTCCCCCTCTCTCTTTATCTCTCTCCCCTCACTCTCTCTGTACAATTAAACGTCAAATTACGCTTCTTAAATAAACAGAAAACCTTTTTTTTAATCCCGGGCAAAGCCGGGTACTTGCAGCATGAAAAAAAAAACAACAACAATATTTTTTTTTCCGTCCCTAACCCTTTCTTCTCCGTCCGTTCAATTACACATTCACTTATTGCGCGAATTCCCTGTGCATTGATACAATTTGAATGCAATAACATTTAAAGCACCCGCGCGCAAGTTCATCATCGGGAAATGACGTCACAGAGGATTTTTATTTATAGTGAAGGCGATCCCATACCGTGAATACTTTAATATAGTAAAATACTAAAATAATTAATTGCAATTAAACTACCCATTGACATTGTATTAATAACGTTAATAATGTTACAGAAACATTTTAATTAACGTATTTCGGTTTATTAAAGTGCACCTTTAATTTTAATCTTCTGAATACATAAAACGATAGGTAAATAGATATGACTATTGATTTCACCATGTTTACAATTGGAGTTTCCGGAAGTTACCCCTCTTTTAAAAATGTATCATCAGGAAACGACGTCACAGAAGAGTTTTATTTATGGCACCTCGAGATTACTTTTAATATAGTAAAATACTAAAATAAAAATAATTTATTACAATTAAACTACCATTCGAGATGAAACGAAACATGTCCTATAACCTTCCCCATGTAATTATGTGTACGTGTACCAAATTTCACGTTATTTGGTTGTCTGGATCTTGAGTTATAAGGGAGACAGACAGACAGCAAATGCGTATCATAAGTATAGAGAAATATAAATAAACTTTTGTGTGCTCCTTTCTAATGTGTCTATATGCGCTCAGTTTATGTGAATCATGTGTTTATAATAAACGATAATTTTGTTATATATGTATGTATGTATGTATATATCAGTGAACAAAAATTACACCATTTACAACTAAAAAAAATTACAACCGTCTGTTATAAGAAGATGACAAACTCAGTTTGGAGATATCATAAAAAATACACACATATATATATATATATATATATATATATATATATATACACACACACACACACACAAACATATACATATGTATAATGCAAACATATAACATCTGCTGCACGTTACTTTCACACACAAAAAAATATATAAAATATAAAAAAATTATCAATTGTATATCTGTAAAAAACATTTCTCGTATCCTCATAGGAGTTACCCGTGGTTCAGCATATGATTGGCTATCGCCCAACTCAACAAATTACACGAAGTATCTTACATATTTACTTCTCCTAGCTTTGAACAGTTTCCATAAAACTGTACTTATGAATACATTTTTTTTAAATGAACTTCAGTTTCAGTTTTTTAAACCTGGTCAAGATTTAACTTAAAGCTCTCTTCAATTAGCATTTTCATTTAATGTCCGGCGAAAAAAAATTTCTTGTATACTTTGTGGATTTTAAATGCTAAAAATTTGAATAATAAATAAACTCTACAACAGGAATTTACGTCAGACAGTGATAAAAATTTGTGAATTATACAATCTTTCAAGCATTTAATTTTTCTAAAAGAGGACGGAGCGATTTGAAAATTTGGTTACAGTTAGCAGTTTTTTTTTAATCTTTATTTATTTATATACTTTTAAATATATATATATATATATATATATATATATATATATCTCCCTCAGGTATATCCACTTTACTGTGTTACCTGGAACTGCACCCACGAGCATGGCTTGTGAACATGGCCAGCGTCTACTCCACATGTTCCATCAAGTGCTATGGAGGACCCAGTCAGCTACAGGCTCTGGCAAAAAAGGTTTAGAGATAGATAGATATAACTACTTACTTTGCTAACGTCTGCTTAAATCTCCCCGCGCGCGCAGAGTCGGTGTGAGTTAATTTTGGTTTTGGTTGGATCCACGTAAATGTGTACCACACCATCAACCAATAACGATTTATTTTATTAAGATTGCCTTCTTGCTGAAAGTCACAAACAGTGTCGCCTTTTTATGAATGTTGCAAAGATCGTAACAAAAAAAAAGTGTTGGGGGAGGGGGGGGGGCTCTCCCAGAAGAATAGTCAGCGGCCCATAAAGTTTCGGTGGGGGGGCGCATGGCTTTTAGCGGTTTACCACATGTTGTTTGAGTAATTAGTCTGGAGAAGTATGTGTATTGGATCATCCTACATTGTATGCAGTAAAGAAACGTATTGCAGCATCACACGGGGGTGGCCGGTCGTCTGCTCACATGTCGGTGTTGTTGTTTTTTTGTTTGGCGTCTGCTATTCGTTATGCCATACAGGCTCGCTGCCCCTGATTTGAAAACTAATTATATTGCGATCGCGGTGAGAAGGGGGTGGTGGTGTGGCCTGGGGTGGGGTGGGGGAGGGGGACAAAAGTTGAGTGTTCCGCGACTTTCTAGTGATTGAGAACCACTGACCTTGTGGGAACTATAGTCTCGTGGCAGACGGCGTGACCTAATGACGTCGGTGTCAAAGTTCACCACAGTAGTAATCTCTTCCCCCACCCCCTCTCTCTCACGTAAACGCCTCGTCTACATTAACACTCTCATCTTCTTTTTGAGGTGTGTGATTTCTTGAATGTTTTCGCATCTAGGCTGCCAACTTGTGTAATTTTAATCCAGATCGAAATATTTTCGAGATATCTGGTATGTAAGAAAATGATGCCAAATAGATCTAGGTATTTTTCTTTTAGGTTAACAAATAATTTTTTTTCTACTATAAACCATATTTATATATCCAGATTTTTTTTCCCACCATTTTCTGTTTAATTATTCTGTAAAAAAAAAGTTGGCAGTCGTGATTGCCGTCTGCCTACACCTCACATTGTGGCTTCCGAATTCGATCCATCGATTTATCGCGTGACTTGTGCGCCTATACTCCATGTATTAAAAAGGGACTTAACCTACATCTTCTGGGACAGCAAAGGGACACGATCGTCAGTAAGCAATTCAATTCTCCTACCCCCCTTCTATGGCGTAAAAAAAAAATTAAAAAAAATAAATAACATGTAAGCGGTCAGCGAGTTTTATTTTTATATTTTCTTTAATGAATGTATCCTTCTACGTTAACTGTTGTGCGTGTGTGGGTGTGTCTGTCCACAGTGTCCACCCGTGGGCGTGGCCATCGCCAAACAAAAGAAGGAGGGCAAGCGGTTCTCAGAGTGCAACCAGGTGGAGTTCAACGTGGTGGAGCTCTGCGACTCCATGGGCTGGGACTCGGGGACCGTCAAGCGTGAGCTCAAATCTCTGGAGTGGGAAACAGGTGAGTCGCATGCGGTTCATTTATTTTTTTTGTTTATCAGACTGTAGGATACAGCCCCGTGTCTGGACTCGATACCTGCGAGCTGATGTTATTTTATGAACATTTAGCGTATAACTCTAAAATGTAATCATAACAATGATGTGGGCCATGCATGTGGCCATTACAATGATGTGGGCCAAGCACGCATGTGGCCATAAGAATGATGTGGGCCATGCATGCATGTGGCCATTATTACAGTCGTGTGAGTAAACTACATTGCCACTGACTGTACTTTCATCATTGTCTGTGGCCCTTGCCGTGATTTTATTTCAGCATTCTGCATTCTTAATAAATTCCAAGCATCATATATATATATATATATATATATATATATATATATATATGTTTTTAAAAGTAGTCAGTGTAAGAATGGACAAAAAAAACCTTGACGGAACCACCTTAGCAGCTTGTAATGTCCGCCTATGAGTGGAGCGCCCACACACACACACAAGCACAGTTGTCCAGTCTGGTCTGTGACAGAAAGTGATCCGGACATAAAATCTGTGTGACATAATTCCCCCCCTCACAGGCCGGGATCTGTTGTTGGCATGTGTCTGGGTTTACTGTCACGTGACGGTCGTATGATCAAAAAATAATAGAAATAACATCTGTTTGTCTCTTTGTCCAGTCTTGTCTGTTTGTCTTGCTGTCTTCGGTAAACAAAAAGTGTCTGGACTTGTCGCCATCACCACAGGATGTCAGCAAATCTCGAGAACTTTTTTACTTTCATTTGTGTAGTTTTTTTTTTTTTTGGAAAAAGGGGTAGGGGGGGGGAGGGATGGTTCTTTGCACTGTTTAAATGAAGAGACTTGAATGGCTTCAAACGGTCCAGCGTGTTGCAAATATCAAAATTATTTGCTACATCCCAAGGATGTCTTTTCAAATGTTGATACCGGTGAAGATTACATTGAGCATAAATTCTGAAACAGACATTTTTTTTTTGTTTGCGCTAATGAATTTTTTTTAAGGATAAAGATGTTAGGGCGTTTTGTAGAGCGCTCGGCTGTCGGTCTTAAGGGCATTGGTTCGAGACCCATTGATTACTCGGGATACTCCATGAAAGTTAAGAATTCTGTGCGTTTAAAATGGGTTAAAATGGTATAAAATAAATTCTAAAATTCATCTTTCTTTGCCTGGACTGGCTATTTATGGAATCATTTACTTTTAACGACTTTTACTTTTAGCCTTTGTTGCGAATAAATGTTTTGTTCATAGTATAGAGAAACTGTATAAATTCATTGGTTGAATGAAACTGAGTAGGCCTACATTTAGTGGCTAAATGAAACTGAGTACATTCATTGTTTAAGTGAAACTGGGTACATTCAGTTGCTAAATGAAACTGATTACATTCAGTGGCTAAATGAAACTGATTACATTCAGTGGCTAAATGAAACTGATTACATTCAGTGGCTAAATGAAGCTGAGTACATTCAGTGGCTAAATGAAACTGATTACATTCAGTGGCTAAATGAAACTGATTACATTCAGTGGCTAAATGAAACTGATTACATTCAGTGGCTAAATGAAACTGATTACATTCAGTGGCTAAATGAAACTGATTACATTCAGTGACTAAATGAAGCTGGGTACATTCAGTGGCTAAATGAAACTGATTACATTCAGTGGCTAACTGAAACTGATTACATTCAGTGGCTAAATGAAACTGATTACATTCAGTGGCTAAATGAAACTGATTACATTCAGTGGCTAAATGAAACTGATTACATTCAGTGGCTAAATGAAACTGAGTACATTCAGTGGCTAAATGAAGCTGAGTACATTCAGTGGCTAAATGAAACTGATTACATTCAGTGGCTAACTGAAACTGATTACAATCAGTGGCTAAATGAAGCTGAATACATTCAGTGGCCAAATGAAACTGAGTACATTTAGTGGCTAAATGAAACTGAGTACATTCAGTGGCTAAATGAAACTGATTACATTCAGTGGCTAAATGAAGCTGAGTACATTCAGTGGCTAAATGAAACTGAGTACATTCAGTGGCTAAATGAAACTGATTACATTCAGTGGCTAAATGAAACTGGGTACATCCAGTGGCTAAATGAAACTGATTACATTCAGTGGCTAAATGAAGCCGAGTACATTCAGTGGCTAAATGAAACTGAGTACATTCAGTGGCTAAATGAAGCTGAGTACATTTAGTGGCTTTTGCAGCCGCGTATCAATCCAATCAGAACCATTTTTATGCTTATTTTGGTAGCCATAAGCAGAGACTTTAAAATTTGAGATATTTGTGGGCGATTAACAAAGGGGTTTACTGGGGTCACTATGGCGTCTTATTTGAAATGAATCGGCCCTGGGAGGGGTTGACAATGGCTGTGATGCTAATAATAGGTCTGTCTGGATATATTTGATAGCTATAGAAAAATGTGGGTCAGGGCTGGTAAATACTCTGCACAGCTCCAGAAAACATAAAGTACTGGCGCGCGAATTGAAAAGGCTATACATTTTACTTTAAAGTATTGTGCTTTGATGAGAATCCTTGTTTACCATCCCTGTTGTAGGTGCCGTTCATTGCTACAATGCACGTCCTCATTAAGTATTAATATGGCATAGCCAAATGCCAATGTAACGGGAAGTCACGTGTTAATTCACGCCCCTCCCCCTTCTAATGACGCAATATCAATTATTTAAAAAAAAAAATTACTCCGGCTGAATGACGTGTTCCTCCTTCCAGGTCACAGCGGCTTCCGGAAATCGGGTGTTCTGGTGGAGCTGTCGAATTTGGCCTTTCACTTCCGGTCACGCGGCGACCTGAGCGATCACGAGATGGACGCCGTGACGGACTTTTTGAGCTCAAGGTCAAGGAAACAGGAGAAATTAGAGCTGCGCCAGCTAGACCTGTTGTCGGAAACATTGAAAAGGTGAGTACACATGTCAGAAAACACGTCAGTACACACGTCATTACACTCGTCAGTACACACGTCAGTACACACATCAGTACACACGTCAGTACACACGTCAGTACAATGTCAGTACACATGTCAGTACAATGTCAGTACACATGTCAGTACACACGTCAGTACACACATCAGTACAGTCGTCAGTACACATGTCAGTACACTCGTCAACACACATCAGTACACACGTCAGTACAATGTCAGTACACTCGTCAGTTCAGTCGTCAGTACAGTCGTCAGTACACACGTCATTACACTCGTCAGTACACACGTCAGTACACACATCAGTACACACGTCAGTACAGTCGTCAGTACACACATCAGTACACACGTCAGTACAATGTCAGTACAATGGCAGTACACATGTCAGTACACACATCAGTACAGTCGTCAGTACACATGTCAGTACACTCGTCAACACACATCAGTACACACGTCAGTACAATGTCAGTACAGTCGTCAGTACACACGTTAGTACAGTCGTCAGTACACACGTCAGTACAGTCGTCAGTACACATGTCAGTACACTCGTCAACACACGTCAGTACACACATCAGTACACACGTCAGTACAATGTCAGTACAGTCGTCAGTACACATGTCAGTACACACGTCAGTACAGTCGTCAGTACACATGTCAGTACAGTCGTCAGTACACATGTCAGTACACACGTCAGTACACTCTTCAGTACAGTCGTCAGTACACATGTCAGTACAGTCGTCAGTACACATGTCGGTACACATGTCAGTACACACGTCAGTACACATGTCAGTACACACGTCAGTACAATGTCAGTACACTCGTCAGTTCAGTCGTCAGTACAGTCGTCAGTACACTTGTCAGTACACACGTCATTACACTCGTCAGTACACACGTCAGTACACACATCAGTACACACGTCAGTACAGTCGTCAGTACACACATCAGTACACACGTCAGTACAATGTCAGTACAATGGCAGTACACATGTCAGTACACACATCAGTACAGTCGTCAGTACACATGTCAGTACACTCGTCAACACACATCAGTACACACATCAGTACACACGTCAGTACAATGTCAGTACAGTCGTCAGTACACTCGTCAGTACACACGTCAGTACACACGTCAGTACAATGTCAGTACAGTCGTCAGTACACACGTTAGTACAGTCGTCAGTACACACGTCAGTACAGTCGTCAGTACACATGTCAGTACACTCGTCAACACACGTCAGTACACACATCAGTACACACGTCAGTACAATGTCAGTACAGTCGTCAGTACACATGTCAGTACACACGTTAGTACAGTCGTCAGTACACACGTCAGTACAGTCGTCAGTACACATGTCAGTACACTCGTCAACACACGTCAGTACACACATCAGTACACACGTCAGTACAATGTCAGTACAGTCGTCAGTACACATGTCAGTACACACGTCAGTACAGTCGTCAGTACACATGTCAGTACAGTCGTCAGTACACATGTCAGTACACACGTCAGTACACTCTTCAGTACAGTCGTCAGTACACATGTCAGTACAGTCGTCAGTACACATGTCAGTACACATGTCAGTACACATGTCAGTACACACGTCAGTACAATGTCAGTACACTCGTCAGTTCAGTCGTCAGTACAGTCGTCAGTACACTTGTCAGTACACACGTCATTACACTCGTCAGTACACACGTCAGTACACACATCAGTACACACGTCAGTACACACGTCAGTACAATGTCAGTACACATGTCAGTACAATGTCAGTACACATGTCAGTACACACGTCAGTACACACATCAGTACAGTCGTCAGTACACATGTCAGTACACTCGTCAACACACATCAGTACACACATCAGTACACACGTCAGTACAATGTCAGTACACTCGTCAGTTCAGTCGTCAGTACAGTCGTCAGTACACTTGTCAGTACACACGTCATTACACTCGTCAGTACACACGTCAGTACACACATCAGTACACACGTCAGTACAGTCGTCAGTACACACGTCAGTACAATGTCAGTACAATGGCAGTACACATGTCAGTACACACATCAGTACAGTCGTCAGTACACATGTCAGTACACTCGTCAACACACATCAGTACACACATCAGTACACACGTCAGTACAATGTCAGTACAGTCGTCAGTACACACGTTAGTACAGTCGTCAGTACACACGTCAGTACAGTCGTCAGTACACATGTCAGTACACTCGTCAACACACGTCAGTACACACATCAGTACACACGTCAGTACAATGTCAGTACAGTCGTCAGTACACATGTCAGTACACACGTCAGTACAGTCGTCAGTACACATGTCAGTACAGTCGTCAGTACACATGTCAGTACACACGTCAGTACACTCTTCAGTACAGTCGTCAGTACACATGTCAGTACAGTCGTCAGTACACATGTCAGTACACATGTCAGTACACACGTCAGTACACATGTCAGTACACATGTCAGTACACACGTCAGTACACGTGTCGCGTCACGCAGAGACTAGTTTGGTCCACTCAAGCTGATTGAACCGAAATAAAAATTACATTATAAAGAAATATTTTATAAAAAACAACTTTTTTCTTGCGTATTAAAAAGCAGAAAATAATTTTTCTATGAGCCTGGAAAAAATTATGAATAAATGGGTCACATGGTAATAGACTTTATAATAGCTTCTAATTTTTATAAAACGAAAAACGTTGGGCGCATGAATATAAAATCCACGTTGAATGTTTTCTTTTTCTGATAATCATATGATTATTATTTATTTATTTAAACAAAAAATTTTCGGATGATTACAATTGAGGTCACACAGCCCCAGATGATTGGCTGTGTTGTTGGACTCATTGGCTGTGTTGGTGGACTCATTGGCTGTGTTGGTGGACTCATTGGCTGTGTTGGTGGACTCTTTGGTTGTGTTGGTGGACTCTTTGGTTGTGTTGGTGGACTCATTGGCTGTGTAGGTGAACTCTTTGGTTGTGTTGGTGGACTCATTGGCTGTGTTGGTGGACTCATTGGCTGTGTTGGTGGACTCTTTGGCTGTGTTGGTGGACTCTTTGGTTGTGTTGGTGGACTCATTGGCTGTGTTGGTGGACTCTGGTTGTAAGCCCAGTGGAAGCAACGATGGCTATTCGCTTCGTCAATCACTTTCTATGGCCGTTGCAGCTTCGGCTAGCGCGGGTAAAGGTGGGGGGGGGGGGGCGAATGGTGGGCAGGTCTGTCGCCGACTTATCTTAAACCCCCCCCCCCCAATTCAACGTCCATCAACTAGGTGCACACTTCTATCAAGCCACAACAACTAACTGCTAAGTTTATTTAAGGCAAACAATTTTGGCCACGTGTTCAGGCACATCCACCTTGGGCGGGGAGGGGGTGGCGTAGTATGTAACTCATATGGGGTGGGATCAGTGGCGTAGTAAAGGGGGGCATCATGCTCCGGGCGCTACACACAAAGGGGCGCCGAATGATATATTTTGTGTATAATATTAAATGACTAGCTGTACCCCACAAAGCCTTTGCAGGAAGATAGACTTGTAAAGCCATTGCCGAACCAAGGATTTGGGGGCCTGCATTTTGACATTCGATACCATGACATGAGATTATGTACTTAATATTTAATGTAAAAAATAATTTTGGGGGCTCCCCTAAAGCAGGAGCCCGGTGGTACTTTCGATTTTGGACCCCCCCCCCAACCCTAGTTACGCCTCTGTGTTAATTTTTTTTTTTAAGTTATGAAATAATTAAAAATCTAATTAGTTGTTGTTTCTTTTTCTTACTACATCCTAAAAGATAAATTATTTAAATTAAAAAAAATGTAAAAGAGATCTAATTAGTTACTTTTCATTAAAACAACTAAAAGGATATATTCTGAAAAAAAAACAAACAATAAAAATAATGTCACTGGGCGAAATCGAACCCGGAGAGTCTGCATAAAAGTGAACATTGTCCAAGCTGCATAACCATCCTGCCACCGCCCCTACCAATGTTAGATGCAAATTTTAATGTACTACAGTGCTTTTTTTCTAGCGAAAAATGTTTGGGAACTCATTTCACATCTGTTTTTTAACTTATGTCAGAAAATACTATAATAGTCTATAAAAAAAAAAAAGGCATGGGAACTCAGCTCCTATTTCATTGCCTTTTGACCTAGTTGTTATTTTGTAATTAAGAAATAATTCAAAGCCGTATTTATTAAAAAAAATAGTATAAAAGCTGAGAACTTAATTAGTATAGAAATTTGCAGAATTTCTTTTTTAAAATATTATATTGACTTTATTTACGAAATTAGATACGAAAACGCGGTCAATAGTCTTATCGTCGCCGACGTCGGAGATTTTCGATTATTACTATTGTTTACGTCTGACGATGTTAAAATGCTCTGTTGTAATAAAAACTACAATGATTTGAATGGCATTATATGCTAATTATTAATTTTTGATATTGGGGACTTTTACATTTCATAATTAAAAGCACAGAAACTATTGAAAACTGTAGATAATATCAAAAAGAAAAATTTAATCGAGACACAGGGGATGACGCCTTTTTGAATTCTTGTTTTCCGCTTTCGATTTAACGCACACTGGAAATGAATAATATTATATATGATTTTCGAACGGGGGGGGGGGCATGCGCGCTAGAAAGGTATTAAGCCCCGGGCGCGAGTTGAGTGTGACACCGTGATGGTGCAGAAAGGGCGCTAAAAACGTATCCGTCGGCCGGACGTAGAGATTTGCCGCCCATCTTTACAGTGACGTCATCAGACATCCGTCCTTTGATTTAAAAAAAAAGCAACATCTGTGCTTTTTCACCCGACACTTCTAGCGCTTCATATTTATATATATTTTTTATAACATGGATTTTTATTCGGTCCAGTAACGTCTCACACTCCCCCCCCCCCCCCGCCGCCCGCCTCCATGTGGACAATGTCGCTGAGTTGTTTTTTTTTTTTAACCCCCGTCTTTTGTTTAGGGCAGTTGTCTTCTGTCATACAATAAAATGCAACAACAGCCAGTAACAGGAACTCTTCTCCCGTGTGGCGTTTTGTTTTGTTTTGTCTTTCTTTGAAATGCCGCGGATGCCTCTACCCCCCAGCCCCACTCCCTTTTTCTCTGTTCTCATTTGACTCCAAGCAACTCGTTGATGCAGTTAGCGCGGCCTTGAACTTCCACGAATGTCAACCCAGCCCCCCCTTTATCAAAATCTGCTTTTTTTTTTTTAAATAAATAAAAAATGGTTTCCCTATAGATTCGCGAGAGATTTGTTTAGAAATGTACAGTTTCTAAATCATCACCTTATTGGCATTTTTCGCCCAAAGTCATATTGTCAAACTTGCGAAATAAAAAAAATAAAAAATGTGGAGATTAGTTTTCGTTTGTTAGGCATTAACACTCATGTTTTTCTTTTTTCTTTTTTTTTGAAATTTATTAATTGGATGAAACAGAAATACATTTTTCATTTAGTATAAGCAAAATGATTTTATTTTTTCAGCTTATCTTCCCGCAGGAGATTTTTTTTTTTTTTTTGTTTCGTTGTGAGAGAAAATTGGGACGTAGGATTTTGTTTTTTTTATTTATTTTGTGCGGGAAGAAAGCCAGAATTGTTCTTCTTATATGTTGACCTTCGCCTGTCTGCATGTCAAGCAAGGTCAGAGATAACTCACCACTGCACACACACACACACACACACACACACACACATGAGACGTGGGATTATACCTATAAATAAACTTTATCCACATTGGGTTTTAAATGTTGTATAAACTGGGTATCTGAGATGAACAGTTTTAGTTGAGCGTCAGACGTTTTGGTGTTTGTTAGGATTAATTTAGTTGAATATACTCTTCTAATGCCTCGTGATGCCCTGGTTCTGTATTTAGATACGTTATTAGGCTAAGGGTGTGAATGTTCGACTAATGCCCCGTGATGCCCTGTTCTTGCTTCATAACAATTGATTTCTTTATATTCTATAGCGTACCGGCATAATACATATTCCACATAATGCCTATTTGATACGGTGTGTATACAGAAAAGTTATCCAACAAGGACTTTAAAAAATTCTCCATCATACGCTGTATCTCTCCCCCAACTCCTGTCTACATTGAAGCTTTCCATTATTGCTTATAGACTTTTACCAATAAAATAACAAATTTTTAAAAAAAGTTACATAATATATTTTAAAATTCAAAAGCTCGAGATGTCTTGAGATAAGACTCTGAGATTTAACTCATAAATACGATGACCACAGTCTAAATACGATGCCCGCAGTCTGAATATACGATGAACGAATACCACAGACTAAATACGGTGACTACAGTCTAAATACGATGACCATAGTCTAAATACGATGACCACAGTCTAAATACGATGACCACAGTCTAAATACGATGACCACAGTCTAAATACGATGACCATAGTCTAAATACGATGACCACAGTCTAAATACGATGACCACAGTCTAAATACGATGACCACAGTCTAAATACGATGACCATAGTCTAAATACGATGACCATAGTCTAAATACGTTGACTACAGTCTAAATACGATGACCACAGTCTAAATACGATGACCACAGTCTAAATACGATGACCATAGTCTAAATACGTTGACCACAGTCTAAATACGGTGACTACAGTCTAAATACGATGACCATAGTCTAAATACGATGACCACAGTCTAAATACGATGACCATAGTATAAATACGTTGACCACAGTCTAAATACGGTGACTACAGTCTAAATACGATGACCACAGTCTAAATACGATGACCACAGTCTAAATACGATGACCATAGTATAAATACGTTGACCACAGTCTAAATACGGTGACCACAGTCTAAATACGATGACCACAGTCTAAATACGATGACCACAGTCTAAATACGATGACCATAGTCTAAATACGATGACCATAGTCTAAATACGATGACCATAGTATAAATACGTTGACCACAGTCTAAATACGGTGACTACAGTCTAAATACGATGACCACAGTCTAAATACGATGACCACAGTCTAAATACGATGACCATAGTCTAAATACGTTGACCACAGTCTAAATACGATGACCACAATCTAAATATGATGACCATAGTCTGAATACGATGACCACATTGTGAATACGACGAACGATGACCAGTCTAAATACGATGACCACATTCTGAATACAACGAACGATGACCACAGTCTAAATGCGATGTCCACAGTCTGAATACGATGAACGAATACCACAGACTAAATACGGTGACTACAGTCTAAATACGATGACCATAGTCCAAATACGTTGACCACAGTCTAAATACGATGACCACAGTCTAAATACGATGACCACAGTCTAAATACGATGACCATAGTCTAAATAAGATGACCACAGTCTAAATACGATGACCATAGTCTAATTACGTTGACCACAGTCTAAATACGATGACCAGTCTAAATACGATGACCATAGTCTAAATACGATGACCACAGTCTAAATACGATGACCACAGTCTAAATACGATGACCATAGTCTAAATACGTTGACCACAGTCTAAATACGATGACCATAGTCTAAATACGATGACCACAGTCTAAATACGATGCCCGCAGTCTGAATATACGAGGAACGAATACCACAGACTAAATACGATGACTACAGTCTAAATACGATGACCATAGTCTAAATACGATGACCACATTCTAAATACGATGACCACATTCTAAAAACAAGTAAAGTTCCCTTAGCCCTAACGGGCCATCGGGACAGATAAAGTGTGGAATTCATCTGTTTCTGTAATCTCGGCATATGGAGTGATCATGTGGTTAGCACAACGCCCAGCCGCCTTTACTTCCCCACATTAAGTCAGGTACCCATTTAAAGCTGGGTGGACTTGTGAGACGGCTTTGAACCAAATTTCACCTCCAAAAACTAGATTTCACTGAGGATCGAACCCAGGACTCTCAGGTCAACAGTCGAGTGTCTACACCCCTGAGAAGTCTGTCCCACTCGTTTCCAGAGTGCGCCACTGTGTTTATGTATTATAAATTTTTCAGGTCTTGGCTCATGTTCCCGATATATCTCCCGTGGTGCCTCCATGGCCATTGCACTACCGGCTATGGTGGGGATGAAAGAAGGAATCACCATAAAAATCGTCCCATTAGTGGTTTATAGGATCTAAGAGATTTCATCTCATCCTTACAGGGGACTTCACACACACTGTGTTTATCATATTTTCCAAAATGAATCTTACGAACAAATGAAAACAAACTAATTGACTTGATTTTGTATCATCCACAAATTTATTGTAGGAACAAACTAGTTTATTTATTAATTTTTTTTTTTTTGTTTGTAATTTCCACAGTGTATCCTACAAAAATTATTGGATGTGCAGCCAAGAAGTTGATGTAGAGAGGAGCGACAGATTGAAGAAGAAACTGGAAGAGTTCTTCGACACAGAAGAGCGGTACAGCGACAAGGAAGATGGCGATGGTGACGTCACTACGTCGACTGTAAGTTTTTTACCGCCATTTTGATTTTTTTTTTCTTTTTCAATGTTTTTGCTGCTCCCCGAGCATTAGAATTGGGATCTGAATGTAATAGAAATTATGCCTCAAGCTGTCTGGGTCAATTTAATAAACATAACTTTAAAAAAAAAGCTTACTAGAACGGCGCCCGTCAACGCATATAATGAATCCCATGGGTTAATAAATAGGTGCAGTTCCGATGACGTCATGTAGGCTTGAGGGTTTGGGGGGGGGGGGGGGGTAGAGAGAGTGTTCGATTAAAATTTGTGTGCAAAAAATAAATGATTGTTGCAAGTCTTGATCATCGTGTCGCTGTGACGAGACACACAACAAACAGATGAAAGTAAATTTGATTACGTCATGGGCAGAGCCGCACCCTTCCATGGTGCCAACTGGGGGGAAGGGATGGGGGGGGGCTAAAAAAAAAACAACGCCCTGGCGGCATCAGCTGGTAACGCGGAGAATAAAATAATGAAGCAATGATAAAGAAAAAATAATGTAGATGTATAAATAAATTAGGAATTCGATGTCTCTGTGTTGGAAGCCATGGTAGAGAAATAAAATACCATGACTGATTTCATAACAAAGACAGCCATGGGTGGGGAGGGAGGGGGCACTGGGAGTGGGGGGGGGCGAAAAATTAAGGATATTTTTAGACAAAGAATTAGTCAAGGAGTCGGTACCAGTCGGGTTAGGAAATTGCCAATATAAGCTATAGTAGGTCATCAGTCTATTGTTGTTTACTTTATACCAGCAGCTGCCCGTTGCGTTCGCAACTAAACGTTTTCTTTTTATCATTTCAATTCAGTGCATCACTGTACATTACATTTCTCGTTAAAAAAATCTTATTAATTTCAGTAAGTCTTCCTTGTAATGAACTTTCTTCGATCTTAACTCGAACTCCATTACATAACCCCTTCTTTGAATACCCCTTCTTTGTATAAAGATTACGTAATAGCATTATCACAACACCAACTTTCAACTTAAGCCGGTGAATTGGCATTCCCGAAGGGGTCAATGTATTCAACAGGAAAATTATTCATCACCTCATCGTCATCTGTTAAAATACAAATCATCACTTAAGTAGGTCACGTTTTCTGACGTCATATATTATTTATAGCGACGGCTTTCCCGTTCTGCTCGCCGCCGGACGGACGACGACAAGATAGCTGCTTTATTAGTAGGACTTGCACATCTGAATTTAACGGAGTGGGGAGATGAACACATTTCTAACTTATAAGACGACCAATTAAATGGCGTATTTCTTGCAATTCAAGCCTTCTTTTGCGATAGCTGTCAGTTATTAAATACACAAATAAATAAGTAACAAGTCTTCAGCTCAAAACAAAACAGGATATTATTTCTCAAAATGTATACTTGCCTGTTGGTCTCTCTCAGTGTCTCGGGACTTACAATATTTCTTAACTTAGTTTGCTTTTTTTGTTGTTGTTTTTTTTTTTTGCTAAAATAATTTGGGGGGGGGGGAGCACAATAGTACAAACATAGCTCGTTGTTTGGAGTCAAAATAATGAATGAGTCAAAGGCCAAGGTCATTTTCTGCTGAGCGTGTGTTTTAAATTACAGAGTTTCTCATCTTTTGAAATATCATTCAGTTTGAGTGTTATGTTTTTGTTACGCTCTCTGTTTTGTTTTTAAATAAAGTCTTGCTGTACCATACTTGAATACTTTCATCTTTTTTTTTTAAATCCCACCAATGAGTGGAACCAGTGTGTTGGTGGGTGTTTTCTGCATTTGCACGTTAACAGTGATGTATTCTCGATAAGAATTGGCAGTTTGTGTGTGAAATTTTTTAAGTTTTTTTTTTTAAAAAGTAAAATTATGATTCTCTTTTTCCAACTCGCGCTAAGTATTCCTGAAATATCTATGCCGTGGCAGTTGATGCTTCCACTTGGTAGGGATTGGTGCAAGATTTATCAGTTGGTTGTGATTGATACAAGATTTATCAGTTGGTTGTGATTGATACAAGATTATCAGTTGGTTGTGATTGATACAAGATTTATCAGTTGGCTGTGATTGATACAAGATTTATCAGTTGGCTGTGATTGGTGCAAGATGTATCAGTTGGTTGTGATTGATACAAGATTTATCAGTTGGCTGTGATTGATACAAGATTTATCAGTTGTTTGTGATCGATGCAAGATTAGTTGTGATCGATGCAAGATTTACCAGTCGGTTTGTAATTGATGCAAGATTTACCAGTCGGTTGTGATTGATGCAAGATTGGTTGTGATCGATGCAAAATTTACTAGATGGCTGTGATCGATGCAAGATTTACCAGTCGGTTGTGATTGGTGCAATATTGGTTGTGATCGATGCAAAATTTACTAGATGGCTGTGATCGATGCAAGATTTACCAGTCGGTTGTGATTGGTGCAAGATTGGTTGTGATCGATGCAAAATTTACTAGATGGCTGTGATCGATGCAAGATTTACCAGTCGGTTGTGATCGATGCAAGATTTACCAGTCGGTTGTGATTAATAACCGCTGAAAATCAAATGACGTAAACAAAATGAAACTGGAAGTGTGTAAAGAAAGGGGCAGAAACGTTATTAGTGGGAACTTGGGCGTGTGATGGGGTGGGCTAACTTTATTGAACCGCGGGCCACAATGGGTTCTTAAATTTGGAAGAAGGGCCGCAGCAAAAGGCAGATGAATGGAGTTCGTATATAAAGTAATGTAAACCAAGTGATTTGAACAAGTGGAGAGTAGCAGTGCACGGGTCAGGATCAAACAGCCCGACGGTCAGTACTTCTGTACACAATAGTACAAACATAGCTCGTTGTTTGGAGTCAAAATAATGAATGAGTCAAAGGCCAAGGTCATTTTCTGCTGAGCGTGTGTTTTAAATTACAGAGTTTCTCATCTTTTGAAATATCATTCAGTTTGAGTGTTATGTTTTTGTTACGCTCTCTGTTTTGTTTTTAAATAAAGTCTTGCTGTACCATACTTGAATACTTTCATCTTTTTTTTTTAAATCCCACCAATGAGTGGAACCAGTGTGTTGGTGGGTGTTTTCTGCATTTGCACGTTAACAGTGATGTATTCTCGATAAGAATTGGCAGTTTGTGTGTGAAATTTTTTAAGTTTTTTTTTTTTTAAAAAGTAAAATTATGATTCTCTTTTTCCAACTCGCGCTAAGTATTCCTGAAATATCTATGCCGTGGCAGTTGATGCTTCCACTTGGTAGGGATTGGTGCAAGATTTATCAGTTGGTTTGTGATTGATACAAGATTTATCAGTTGGTTGTGATTGATACAAGATTATCAGTTGGTTGTGATTGATACAAGATTTATCAGTTGGCTGTGATTGATACAAGATTTATCAGTTGGCTGTGATTGGTGCAAGATGTATCAGTTGGTTGTGATTGATACAAGATTTATCAGTTGGCTGTGATTGATACAAGATTTATCAGTTGTTTGTGATCGATGCAAGATTAGTTGTGATCGATGCAAGATTTACCAGTCGGTTTGTAATTGATGCAAGATTTACCAGTCGGTTGTGATTGATGCAAGATTGGTTGTGATCGATGCAAAATTTACTAGATGGCTGTGATCGATGCAAGATTTACCAGTCGGTTGTGATTGGTGCAATATTGGTTGTGATCGATGCAAAATTTACTAGATGGCTGTGATCGATGCAAGATTTACCAGTCGGTTGTGATTGGTGCAAGATTGGTTGTGATCGATGCAAAATTTACTAGATGGCTGTGATCGATGCAAGATTTACCAGTCGGTTGTGATCGATGCAAGATTTACCAGTCGGTTGTGATTAATAACCGCTGAAAATCAAATGACGTAAACAAAATGAAACTGGAAGTGTGTAAAGAAAGGGGCAGAAACGTTATTAGTGGGAACTTGGGCGTGTGATGGGGTGGGCTAACTTTATTGAACCGCGGGCCACAATGGGTTCTTAAATTTGGAAGAAGGGCCGCAGCAAAAGGCAGATGAATGGAGTTCGTATATAAAGTAATGTAAACCAAGTGATTTTAACAAGTGGAGAGTAGCAGTGCACGGGTCAGGATCAAACAGCCCGACGGTCAGTACTTCTGTACACAATAGTACAAACATAGCTCGTTGTTTGGAGTCAAAATAATGAATGAGTCAAAGGCCAAGGTCATTTTCTGCTGAGCGTGTGTTTTAAATTACAGAGTTTCTCATCTTTTGAAATATCATTCAGTTTGAGTGTTATGTTTTTGTTACGCTCTCTGTTTTGTTTTTAAATAAAGTCTTGCTGTATCATACTTGAATACTTTCATCTTTTTTTTTTTAATCCCACCAATGAGTGGAACCAGTGTGTTGGTGGGTGTTTTCTGCATTTGCACGTTAACAGTGATGTATTCTCGATAAGAATTGGCAGTTTGTGTGTGAAATTTTTTAAGTTTTTTTTTTTAAAAAGTAAAATTATGATTCTCTTTTTCCAACTCGCGCTAAGTATTCCTGAAATATCTATGCCGTGGCAGTTGATGCTTCCACTTGGTAGGGATTGGTGCAAGATTTATCAGTTGGTTGTGATTGATACAAGATTTATCAGTTGGTTGTGATTGATACAAGATTATCAGTTGGTTGTGATTGATACAAGATTTATCAGTTGGCTGTGATTGATACAAGATTTATCAGTTGGCTGTGATTGGTGCAAGATGTATCAGTTGGTTGTGATTGATACAAGATTTATCAGTTGGCTGTGATTGATACAAGAATTATCAGTTGTTTGTGATCGATGCAAGATTAGTTGTGATCGATGCAAGATTTACCAGTCGGTTTGTAGTTGGTGCAAGATTTACCAGTCGGTTGTGATTGATGCAAGATTGGTTGTGATCGATGCAAAATTTACTAGATGGCTGTGATCGATGCAAGATTTACCAGTCGGTTGTGATTGGTGCAATATTGGTTGTGATCGATGCAAAATTTACTAGATGGCTGTGATCGATGCAAGATTTACCAGTCGGTTGTGATTGGTGCAAGATTGGTTGTGATCGATGCAAAATTTACTAGATGGCTGTGATCGATGCAAGATTTACCAGTCGGTTGTGATCGATGCAAGATTTACCAGTCGGTTGTGATTAATAACCGCTGAAAATCAAATGACGTAAACAAAATGAAACTGGAAGTGTGTAAAGAAAGGGGCAGAAACGTTATTAGTGGGAACTTGGGCGTGTGATGGGGTGGGCTAACTTTATTGAACCGCGGGCCACAATGGGTTCTTAAATTTGGAAGAAGGGCCGCAGCAAAAGGCAGATGAATGGAGTTCGTATATAAAGTAATGTAAACCAAGTGATTTGAACAAGTGGAGAGTAGCAGTGCACGGGTCAGGATCAAACAGCCCGACGGTCAGTACTTCTGTACACAATAGTACAAACATAGCTCGTTGTTTGGAGTCAAAATAATGAATGAGTCAAAGGCCAAGGTCATTTTCTGCTGAGCGTGTGTTTTAAATTACAGAGTTTCTCATCTTTTGAAATATCATTCAGTTTGAGTGTTATGTTTTTGTTACGCTCTCTGTTTTGTTTTTAAATAAAGTCTTGCTGTATCATACTTGAATACTTTCATCTTTTTTTTTTAAATCCCACCAATGAGTGGAACCAGTGTGTTGGTGGGTGTTTTCTGCATTTGCACGTTAACAGTGATGTATTATCGATAAGAATTGGCAGTTTGTGTGTGAAATTTTTTAAGTTTTTTTTTTTAAAAAGTAAAATTATGATTCTCTTTTTCCAACTCGCGCTAAGTATTCCTGAAATATCTATGCCGTGGCAGTTGATGCTTCCACTTGGTAGGGATTGGTGCAAGATTTATCAGTTGGTTGTGATTGATACAAGATTTATCAGTTGGCTGTGATTGATACAAGATTTATCAGTTGGCTGTGATTGGTGCAAGATGTATCAGTTGGTTGTGATTGATACAAGATTTATCAGTTGGCTGTGATTGATACAAGATTTATCAGTTGTTTGTGATCGATGCAAGATTAGTTGTGATCGATGCAAGATTTACCAGTCGGTTTGTAGTTGATGCAAGATTTACCAGTCGGTTGTGATTGATGCAAGATTGGTTGTGATCGATGCAAAATTTACTAGATGGCTGTGATCGATGCAAGATTTACCAGTCGGTTGTGATTGGTGCAATATTGGTTGTGATCGATGCAAAATTTACTAGATGGCTGTGATCGATGCAAGATTTACCAGTCGGTTGTGATTGGTGCAAGATTGGTTGTGATCGATGCAAAATTTACTAGATGGCTGTGATCGATGCAAGATTTACCAGTCGGTTGTGATTGGTGCAAGATTGGTTGTGATCGATGCAAAATTTACTAGATGGCTGTGATCGATGCAAGATTTACCAGTCGGTTGTTATTGGTGCAAGATTGGTTGTGATCGATGCAAAATTTACTAGATGGCTGTGATCGATGCAAGATTTACCAGTCGGTTGTGATCGATGCAAGATTTACCAGTCGGTTGTGATTAATAACCGCTGAAAATCAAATGACGTAAACAAAATGAAACTGGAAGTGTGTAAAGAAAGGGGCAGAAGCGTTATTAGTGGGAACTTGGGCGTGTGATGGGGTGGGCTAACTTTATTGAACCGCGGGCCACAATGGGTTCTTAAATTTGGAAGAAGGGCCGCAGCAAAAGGCAGATGAATGGAGTTCGTATATAAAGTAATGTAAACCAAGTGAATTGAACAAGTGGAGAGTAGCAGTGCACGGGTCAGGATCAAACAGCCCGACGGTCAGTACTTCT
>JAGDYQ010000095.1:3206395-3298895 GCA_021962125.1 Bulinus truncatus
TTGTACTTCGTTCATTGTATTGCTTCCTAACACAGTGGAGTATAAATGTCCTATCACAGTGATGTACAAATGTCCTGTCAAAGCAAGGTATAACTGTCCTATCACAGCGGGGTATACAAATGTCCTATCACAGTGAGGTATAAATGTCCTATCACATTGATGTATAAATGACCTGTCACAGCGAGGTATAAATGTCCTATCAAAGCGAGGTCTAAATGTCCTATCACAGTGAGGTATACAAATGTCCTATCAAAAAGAGGTATAAATGTCCTATCATAGTGAGGTATACATATGTCCTAACACGGTATTTCTAAAAAGCCTCTGAACGTGATCTCTTCCACGGAATAAATGAGATCAATACCAGGACGACAGATGCTAAATCAAATATCACTGAATCACCGCACGATGAATGTATCAACCACTTGGATATCACTCAGTTCCTGTTTGACAATCTGTTATCCACATTTAAATGCGTGCCAGTGAGTGTGTATGTCAATAAAAACGTCATATTTACCCCCCCCCCCAAGTTACGTCAGAAATACATCAAATACAAAAACGCCTACAACCATCTTCATTTATGTAAAACTCTTAACTTGCAAAACATTTGCATAGAGTTATATCCCCTTAGACTTGATCGGCAGGCTAGGTTATTTTTTTGGTTTCGGGCAGATCCGATTTTTTCAAGGTTGTATTTTAAACTGGAGTACTGTTGTATTAATTCTTTACTTTCGATTAAACGCAGCGCCCAAATCGCTATTATATATATTATACTCTAGAACAGTGGTTCTTAACCGGTGGTACGCGTACCCCGAGGGGGTACGGGGGAAAGCTTATGTGGGGGAGGGGGGGGCGCAGAGACATATGATTTTCGTTTACATTAACCAATAATTTCAATAACTTACGCATGAGTGGTACTGGCGGACATAATTTCGTACCCTTTGTGGGGGGGGGGGGTGTACAGTCACGAGAAATGATGAGAACCGCGGCTTTAGAACGGTTCACCATGTCGAGATTCATATTTTCATCCGCGGCCATACAATTTTGTTTTTATTTTTTTTTTGGACGGTAAATTATATAAGATGATCTGCAAATGGAGATCACCGGATGTACAAAGTGTACACTGCCGCCATCTTTGATGATCAACTCTTGAAAAGTATTTTTTTGTAACCTTCTGGTCACGTGATTCACCCAAAGTGTTTGTAAAGTCATTAATGGATCTAATTTTATTTTTTTTCCTCCTTAGGAGCAAATTTTCCCTTGACATATATTCCTCATGGGTAGCAAAAGACTTCAAAGTTGAAAAAAAGGAAACAGGGTGGCGTAAAGTCAAATTATAATTTAGCCGGCGCCCCCCCCCCTCCACCACCCCACACACCAATCCTTTTCATGCTCCCTTCAAAATCCCATCCGCCCCCGAGCCTCGAAAAAAATGAAATAATAAAAAAAAATATAATAACTTTAGTGAGTCAATGTGGAAAGCAGTGAGATAGAATGTCAGATTTATTCACGAACACACACGAGCGCGCGCATACCCACACACAATACACAAACACACACACACACAAATAGGAATAGCCCAAGGAAACAGTCAAAGTAAATATCAGTTTGCCTAGACTTCTTTAATCTATTGCAATTCTTCTTTTAAACTTCTTTTAAAAGGACTTACTAGTCAATTGGCTAAAAAAAAACATAAAGAAAACAATTCATTTTACATTCAAAGTTGGAGTTTTGTCCGCATACCTAGGGGGGAAGGGGGGGCTGAAAACAAAAACATTTATACGCAAACGTACGTCTGAGGGGCAGCCGCTTAAATACTTTCGCACACTTTTGAATATTGGAATAAAGTCGCGACATAAGAACGTAACAGTTAGTTTCTTCTTAGTCTCTTCTAGTATCGCTTCATAGATACAATGTTCAAACTGTTACATCCCATTCAATGAACGATTCTCTTCACATCAATGTTTGTAGGCTGAGTTAATACACCGTGATTATTATTGTCGCCGTACATTAGTTTTTGATTGTCTCAATATAATCGTGCTTAAGTGACTATTAACTGACTTTGTGGAACATCGTCAAATTAATTGTAAAATAAGACTTTGTACTTGTAGCACAGGCGAATTAAACCGTATCTGTATACTTTTGTTAACATTGTGTGTAGTAAATCTATTTTGTTTACGATATGTGTTCAAGTTGTGTGTTATTTCTCGGGTATCTAGACAAAAGGCTTTCTGTTGTGACATTTTACGCCCAGTGCCCATTATTACTGAGTACATAAACATACAAATTAACTGGCATAGTGACATAACACATACGTTAACTGACACCGTACATAAACACATACGTTAACTGACACAGAGACATAAACACATACGTTAATTGACACAGTAAATAAACACACACGTTAACTGACACAGAGACATAAACACACACGTTAAGTGACACAGTACATAAACACACACGTTAAGTGACACAGTACATAAACACACACGTTAACTGACACAGTACATAAACACACACATTAACTGACACAATACATAAACACACACGTTAACTGACACAGTACATAAACACACACATTAACTGACATATCGTACATACACACATACTGAAGATTCTTTCTTACCCACACATAAATCCATAAATGAATGTATATCTTCACATATACTCCTACAGTGATATTCACAAAGTATTTTTTGTATAAGCTTTTATTTAACTTAATCTGGCTCGCCCTTTGTTTACGCAAAACTAAGCTTTGTTGTTTTTTTTTTTTTTGGGAAATTGAAATCCATTATCGGCAGCACTGAAAGCCCAGTCGATTGAATAGTTAGAACACAGGTGTATTCCCGATAGCGATCTCTTATTTTTTAACGTTCAAGTCGATTAATTAAAATATTAAAGAAAATCATTGTGTGTGTAAGACGAGGAAGTTTCGGAAAGAGGTTGTGACGTCAAGTAAACACGTTTAGTGTTTGTGTCTGTGCCGATGTCTGAATTTGTAAGCCTTTTTGATTTTTAGAGCATAGCATTTTCGAAAAAAAATGCTCTACTGTCCCCGTTTTGTCTGTCTGTCTGTCATCACCCTAGATCTCAACAACCATAAGTCCTAGACCCATGATGTATATATCATTTTGTAGGTCTTGGCCTGCCATGTGTGTATCAAAAGTTCATTTCGCGATCTGACCTCTAAGGGCCGTAAAAGGGGGCTTATAAAGTACCGGTTTTTTACTATATAAGCTATATTAATAAAGGAGCGCCCTATATCTCAGCAACCATAAGTCCTAGACCCATGATGTATATATCATTTTGTAGGTCTTGGCCTGCCATGTGTACATCAAAAGTTCATTTCGCGATAGGACCTCTGAGGGCCGGGCTTCAGGGCTCCTAAGGGGCTTATATATTATATATATGGCCCCATTCTACACCTTGTACCCATTCATTTGGTGCGAAATACTGCAGCACGTAGTTTCACCAAGATTTATTAAGAAACTCATCAAATGAAATAGTAAGCTTGTGTTCTGAGTTTAATTGAAAATATCAGAGCTATGCAACAATTGACGGAGTTTTCGGACGATTAAATGACTACAATTTCGAAAGTTTTCAATTATGAGTCCTATTTCAGTAACCACAAACCACTTGTAGTTAGATTTAAGAGAAAATAATTTTTTTTCAAATATAAAGAAACGTCTTTATAATATTTTTTTTACAGATATATGCATTACACAATTGAATTTATAAACATTTCCAAAATTTACAAATATTTACTGAAAGCTAACAAACGTACTGATACACAACATGAAAATGCGCTAACACGTCCTGTGTCCAGAATGGAACAGGCTTAATTGCTTGTTTTTATTAACGACGGCGAGTGAATTTCTTTGAACAATTTAAATCGAGGCCATTACTAGAACATTAAATAATAACGAAGAATAAAACTTAATCGTATTATTATTGGATATGGATGATTTGATTGGGCTTGGTGAGTTGGGCGGTTCGGAGAACAATGGCAGACGTCAAAGGTTTTTACTATACACACCTTAATGAGATTGGGGTGGGGGGGGGGCTGTAATCAATATATGGATGGTGGCTGGATAGGTCTGTACCAAGGGGTCAGTTCATTCCCTAGGGATAGTTTCATCGAGTCCGTAGTTTTAATTATTCCCATAGGCTTACAATTAGATACTTTTTTCTTTCATTTTATTTTCTCAGTTTTAAAAAAAAATGTATTTCGTCTTATCTTAATGGCTAAATTATTATCTTGACTTAAACAGTAGCAATCGAAAGACAGACTTCCTTCAAAAATTGGCAGACTTTCTTTAAAAACGTGCCATACTTTCTTTAAAAAACTGGCATACTTTCTTTAAAAACTGACATACTTTCTTTATAAACTGACATACTTTCTTTAAAAACTGACAGACTTTCTTTAAAAACTGGCAGACTTTCTTTATAAACAAATAGACTTAATTTACAGACATGACTTACGTTACACAATACACCACTTAAAACTTTAGGCACACGTGTAACAAGAGGGTCACAGAGAGGGACCTGGGTTCGATCATAGAACATTTACTGGACCCGGTGAAAGTCTGCCCAGCTTTGAATCTTTGCCAGTACTTGACATAAGTTGGGGAAATAAGGGCGGCTGTAAATATTGTGCCAGTCACACAACCCGTTAATATACCATGACAACTACTGACAATATAAACATATTAAGGGAACGACCCCCCCCCCGCCCACATACAATGCAAGTATAGGTACATAATATGACGGAAAGAAAAAAAAAACAACAGACATTGGAACTTTGATACCAACGCCGAGAATATTTTGAATATATGAATATGTATACTGGCAAACAAACATCCATATGTTGACCCACACGGCCGAATCTGATATGATCAGTGGGCAACTAATATGCGCCTGACCCAACAGTACTAAGAAGACTGACCTATCAGTAAGATGACCGTCTGCTTGCTAGAGGGTAATGTGTCTGGACATCGAAAATAAAACGAGGTTATAAGTAAGTCACTTTGACCTCAATAAGACACACACACACACAAACACACACAGCACACACACAAACACACACAGCACACACACAAACACACACAGCACACACACACACACACCGTGGTTCATCCATGAGTGAATCAAACAAAACAAGCAATTTCAGTCTTTTCCGTTTCGGACAAAGGACATTTTAGAGCATTTTCATGTAAGCAGTGGCAACGGTTACGATAAATAGAGAGGGAAGTAATCATGTTGAATAACTGTTACAAAAATAAATAATGATTACGCCCCTTTGATTAGCTTTTATTATTTATATTTCAAATATAAGCAAAAACGGTACTTAAAACGCCCCCTTTTTCGGCCCTCAGAGGTCAGATCGCGAAATGGACCAAAGTCATTTTTGGCAGGCCAAGACCTACAAAATGATATATACATCATGGATCTAGGACTTATGGTTGTTGAGATCTAGGGTGATGACGGACAGACAGACAGACAGACAAAACGGGGACAATAGAGCATTTTTTTTCGAAAATGCTCTAAAAAGAACACGGCCCCCTACTCAAGCAGTTATTTGTTATAATGGTGTTCTTTCAACAGAAGATATTAAAGCGGTTTAGGTAAAAACAAAATGGTGGTTGGTAGTTGTGCCAGAGCAGCAAAAAAAAAAGAAGTGGCTAAGAGGACAATGAGCGACAGAAACCTGGCAAAGCTGACCAGCTCGTCAATGACCTTATTTAGTCATTCACACTGCTGGACAGAAGAGGGGAAAAAAACCTACTGGATTAGGGTTAAGGGTTAGGGTTAGGGTTAGGGTTAGGCCAAATTAGGATTAGTTGTTGCGACACTACCGAGATTCAAAAGATTAACGAATGGAGAAATAATTATCAGTAAAAAAGTTTCCTCGCCGGGGAAAAGTTCAGTTGTTTCAATCTTTGCCTACGTCAGACATATATAAACTTTGACCCACGGGCTAAAGTTAAATCGTCTAGTTGTTACATGCGGCCCGTTCCTTCAACTTGAAGTATTTAATTTATAGACGTGCATGTAAAATGTCCCACGCACTAAGCTTTAACCGCCCCTCCCCATCTTCCAGCCCCTTATGCCGTATTTCTTTCACTGGTCCGGCCCCTACGTCATAAAAATTATAAACTCTTGTGACCCGCGATTAAAAAACGTTAGCCCACCCATGGTAAAAGGTAAAACATATCATACACAAATATTTTTTTTTAAAAGAATTAAAAAAGAAAACCACTCCACACAAAGTGACGGTTGTGTGAACCGAATCAGATAGCATAATAAACAAAGAACGTATGAATTAGTCGAGGCAAGATAAATGAGGGACTGCTGCGCTTACCACCCTCACAGCTGGCTAGACAACTTTCACAGCTGGCTAGACAACCATCACAGCTGGCTAGACAGACATCTCCAGAAACGCAGAAACTGGTCTCTGTATAATGAGTATAAATAACAAGCTTTTAGCGAGCATCAACTTTACTCTGAACGCAATCATTAGTTTGAACAAAAACAATAATATAAATCATTAGGCATGTTAAAGTCACAGTATGGACATGTTTACAAGTCACAGACGCAGCCACAGATATGCTACAAGTCATAGCTGCAACCGTGGATGCGTTACGAGTCATAGCTTTCGCCTAAACCTGTAAAAACATTTAAGATAAAGCTGTGAACGCATTATAATTCATAGCTACAGTAAATAAACAGGTCGTAAACTATTGTTACATCCATTGTTACAAGTCCAGGCTTTTAAAAAAAAAAAAAAACTCTTAACAGATGTTATCGTTGAGGGAATGGATGGACACGTCAACAGAAGAGCCTGTGGGCTTATAGACTTGATGGCGTCCATTTCATCTCCAAGTCAGCGGTGAATATTTTTTGGCTTTACCGGTATTGAACCCTGTACTCTTTGCACGATAGTCGAGTTTACTATCGACTTAGCTATCCAGCCGCCAAGGCTTCTGCGATGAAAAAACCATCATTCATAGAAAAGCTATGCAAACGTCATAAATCATACATACGTAAGCAATGAAATGTGTCATAAATTATAGCTGAGCAATGAAATGTGTCATAAATCATAGTTAAGCGATGAAAATGTCATATATTCGAATTAAGCCATGAAAATCTCAAAAAATCATAGCTAAACATATTTAAAGTTCTGACTCACAGCTGCAGCCATGGATGTGTAATGACTCACAGCTACATCCATGGGCGTGCAATGAATCACAGCTACATCCATGGGCGTGCAATGAATCACAGCTACATCCATGGGCGTGCAATGACTCACAGCTACAGTTATGGACGTTCAGTGACTCAACACACACGCACTCATGCAGCATGACCTAGTTCACCGCCAACCAGAATAACTCCAAAGAGCTCATTCAACTAGATGACTTATTGAATGCAATAAACTCAAGTGGATACCATTTCATATCCTTGGTGGAGATATATGTGTATTTATATTCTCTTCTTGTTGTTTTTGTTGCCTATTTCAGTTATATTTGATGAGGCGCATAAAAACAGAAATTCATAGAGAATATATATATATATTACTCTGTCAGGTAGTGACTGTTCAGCCATGCTACCGACCTGCATGTAGTAGGAATGTTTTATGGATACAATATTTAAACTGTAACATACAATTAAGCGAATTCTTTTTTATACATTTATATGTGTATGCATTTTTAAAATGGTACTTTCTTTTTACTCACTTTGTAAAACATTGTTAAATGAAATGTTGTGTTAAACCGTTTGTTCGTGTTTTTATCAGTTCGTGGGTAGTTGGTTATATTTTTAATACTTTTTTAACCTAATTAAAATTAAGTAAAAAAGAATTAATATGAGATGAAATTTTCACGTGACACATAGATTTGCCGGGCAATGCCGGGCATAACTGACTGTGTGTGTGTGTGTGTGTGTGTGTGTGTGTGTGGTGTGTGGTGTGTGGTGTGTGGTGTGTGTGTGTGTGCGTGCGTGCGTGCGTGTGTGTGTGTGTGTGTGTGTGTGTGTGTGTGGTTACTGAAATATGACTCATAATTGAAAACATTCGAAATTGTAGTCATTTAATCGTCCGAAAACTCCGTCAATTGTTGCATAGCTCTGATACTTTCAATTAAACTCAGAACACAAGCTTACTATTTCATTTGATGAGTTTCTTAATAAATCTTGGTGAAACTACGTGCTGCAGTATTTCGCACCAAATGAATGGGTTATTGAACGTACAAGGTGTATATATAATATATAAGCCCCTTAGGAGCCCTGAAGCCCGGCCCTCAGAGGTCCTATCGCGAAATGGACTTTTGATGTACACTTGGCAGGCCAAGACCTACAAAATGATATATACATCATGGGTCTAGGACTTATGGTTGTTGACTCACTGAGGTCCCCTCCCAAAACCCCTCCTCTCCGTTCGCAAGCTTTTGGCGCTTCGCACCTCCATCTTCGAACCCCCCCCCCAGGGGCGAAATTATGTCTAGATCCGCCGCGGCACCCCCCCCCCACGCCGAAAAAAAATTCTCCCCCCCCCCCCGATGCAATAATCCTGGCTACGGGCCTGCCCTGGTCCGAATAGTCTCTTCGAATTTATCAATAATAAATATAAATACTTAAGTCTTTAAAATATTTTAAATAATGTATCAATTTACTATTTGCTAATTTGATCATTGAAATAACTTTTTATTACTTATGAAAATGGCGACTAGTGAAACCTCGATCGAAAATAATGATACGTTTCTGGATGCATTGAAATGGTTTGTTTTTAGTAAAACCGACAATGCGTATATTTTTCAAGTTCCTGACTATGTGGGGTGAACGCGGCAAAATTTGCATAACTTTTCATCAGCGGCATGTTAGCGTGGAGCAATTACAAAAATTTTTGTCTCATGTGATACTATCTTGATAGGGAGCCGGAGCCGTCAAATTTGTGGGAGCCGGAGCCGAAAAAAAAATATGGCGGCTCCGCAAGCCTGGTTTATATATAATGTGAGTGTATTTGTATGTGTAGAGAGGTGAGGAGAGGAAGATAGTGGTCGGAATTGGATGGATGGGTGGATATAAATCTATAAAGAGTTGTCGAAACTGCTTTAAGACAGTGAAAGAATTTATAAATAAAAAGGCATTACAATAAATTGTAGCACTTACATACGACCTGGTTGTATATCATAAACTAGTGGTATAGTAGCACTTACATACGACCTGGTTGTATTTCATACGCTAGTGGTATAACATCCTTTAATTTAGCAGTAACACTAAAAGTCCTCATAAGTCCTCATACCTGCAGCAGGTATTAAAGGGGCGTAGGAGGGGGTCTGGTAATCTAAACAAGTAGTCCCAACCTTTTTTTTATCACAGCCGCTCAGCTGCGGCCCATGGGGGTTGGGGACCACAGATCTAAACCATTGGGCAGGGAAGTTTCATAATCAAGACGGCTGAAAGAAAGGGGGGGGGGCAGAGCTATCAGATCATGTCAGGATCACGGGGGGGGGTGTTGGGGGCGTTCCAGAGAGGTCCTTTTACTAATCACATCCGATCCTGCGCATGACTCAGTAATCAGCATTGGAAGCTTTTATCTTAGTTTTCTCCCGCACTTTCAAACCCCTTCAAAGCAAAGACTTCAATGGACAAGGGGGGGGGGGGGGGCAGTACAAGGGTCTGCAGGTGTCCAGTGAGGCCGGGATACAGACACCTGACCGCACCTAGTCGGGACTCCGCGCAGCCTAAACCCTTTCACCGAGGGTTTACCTTTTGATATTTTTTTGTTTGTTATTTTGTTTTTTGTCCGGCCCTGTCTCCCCTCCCACCGCGCCCCTGAAACTTCAAAAAAAAAAAACATTCATGACGCCAGAGTTGTTAGTGAGTGCTAGATGTGTACTCACAGACCCCAAGCAGACTCCGAGCAACAAGCCTGGACTGTAAATTAAATTAAATACTTTTCATCGATAAAGGGGAAAGAAACACCAAGATATCATCAAGAAGTCAGGTGCATTCTTTTCTCTCTCTCTCTCTCTCTCTCTCTCTCTCTCTCTCTCTCTCTCTCTCTCTCTCTCTCTCTCTCTCTCTCTCTCTCTCTCTCTCTCTCTCTCTTTCTCTCTCTCCCTCTCTCTCTCTCTCTCTTTCTCTCTCTCTCATAAAATACATGTTATAACAGCTCCTCTCTCGTCTCTGTCTTTCTCTCCCTCTCTCTCTCTCGCACACATTTTTTGTTTTCAAATCTAATCTGCTAGTTAGTTGGCAACAGTATCTCTCGTTATTTTTGTATTTATTTGTTGTTTGTTTTTTGTTGTTGTTGTTTTTCCCAAGCTGGGAGATTCCAGAGAAACGGATGTTTGATTCATCTTTCGATTGTTTCCCTTCTTGCGTTGCAGAGTAAAACGTCACAGATTGTCCCCCCCCCCCCACCTATTTAGTTTAAATGATGTTGATTGGTCCATCTTGGCCCATCTCCTAACGACTACCGCTTCCTTGACAACGGGGAAAATCACCGCTGGCGTGTAGCCGCCCCCCCCTCCCTCTCCCTCTACCCCCTCATCAAATCGTGACTGAGAAATTGTGTGCGTTCATAGCGATGACCTACACGCGGACGACCAGCGATCAGATTCTATTTTAAGTTGATAACATTGTGTTTGATTGGTTCGACTTCCGGCGAACACACACACACACACACACGCGCGCACGCGCACACACACGAATTAAACAGATAAATACTAATGTCGACGGATGTTAGTACTGCTATTATGTGATGACTTACAGGACGAACTGTGCGATAACCTATTGAACACTGTGCGATAACCTAATGCAACACAACATAAAGAAAGTTATGCGTTTTTGTTTCTTTGTTATCTCTGTACATTGTGAACTTCAATAAAAATTGATATCGTGAAGATGTGAGAGTAGAAAGTCAGTTCCAGCAAGTCTACGCCCACTAGCGCCATCTTGAAACAGACATAATCACACAAATAGACATAAACACAGACACACACAAACAGAACTAAACACAGACACACACAAACAGACATAAACACAGACACACACAAACAGACATAAACACAGACACACACAAATTGACAGAAACACAGAAACACAAAACTATACACTCCTAGGGACGTTCTTACGTTTTTAAGAGCCACTGGGAAAGTTCCCTTTTGAGGCTCTAAGCAAAGTTCCCTTTTGAGGTTGCTATGAAATGTAAAGGTTGTAAACGAAGCCAAGTCTAACACTAACAAATTTTGGGAACAACATAGGTTTCCTCTAAACTCTAAAACCTAATTCATGTTAGTCATTTTGGGTCAAATAAAAAAAAAAACAAAGAGGGGCGGGGGGCTTTGCAGCCGCCTAGCTTTGTCTATCAACCAGAGCGGCCTAGCACACACACAAACACACACACATAAAGCTACGCCCACACACATTCTCTGAACGTCACACACAATCAAACCTCCCATCCTGTGAGCCCCAAAGTTTAGACTTCCGATTGTTCAGTGACAGCATTGCGCCACTTGCCTATCAAAATGAAATTGACACCCGACCAGCTGAACGATGTATTTTATTTCATCTCACTTTGTCTGCACGCGACGATCGCTGAAGCAGCACACAGAACTCGTCACAGCTTTAACGACGGAAGGGAAAAGAAAAAAGCAGTGGATGAATTAGCAACCCTGTCAAACAACTTTCTTAAGAGTTTTTTCGGACATTTCCGGGAAAACCCTCCAATCAGCCAATCAAGATCCACTTTAAAAAAAAAAAAAAAAAAAGTTATGTATTAAAAATGAAAGAATTTTTTTTTTAAATCTAAAAGCCTGTGTGCTGTAGACCAGTGCTTCTCAAAGTGGTGGGCCGCGGCCCCCTAGGGGCCGTGGACTGTCCGGAGGGGGGCCGTGGAATTTCGGAAAATGTGACACATAAAATATAATTAACCTAATGTATTGTATGTAAATAGTATTAATATATGTTTAAAATAAAATCTAGTTAATTTTATATGTTGCATCCTTTCACTCTTTCATTGTTAACATTAGAAAAAGCATGTATTGACTAGTAAAAGTTTGCATATAGAAGTTTTAAATTATAAAAAAAAATAGGGGGGCCGTGACATATTGATTTGCGTTCCAAGGAGGCCGTGACATATTGATTTGCGTTCCAAGGGGGCCGTGACATATTGATTTGCGTTCCAAGGGGGCCGTGACATATTGATTTGCGTTCCAAGGGGGCCGTGACATATTGATTTGCGTTCCAAGAGGGCCGTGACATATTGATTTGCGTTCCAAGAGGGCCGTGACATATTGATTTGCGTTCCAAGGGGGGCCGTGACTTCAAAAAGTTTGAGAAGCAGTGATGTAGACGATCAAAGTTTACAAAATATCTACTTCCTTTTCAAATAGTTCTTTAGAGAATTGAATTATTTTTTTTTTGCTACAAAGTATTCACCCCAATAGAAAAAGGGGGCAGAAAAAAGTCTGATACCACAGGGATGGATAAAGTCTTATACAACATTGATATCACAGGGATGGATAAAGTCTTATACAACATTGATATCACAGGGATGGATAAAGTATTATACAACATTGATATCACAGGGAAGGACAACATTGATATCACAGGGATGGATAAAGTCTTATACAACATTGATATCACAGGGATGGACAACATTGATATCACAGGGATGGATAAAGTCTTATACAACATTGATATCACAGGGAAGGACAACATTGATATCACATGGATGGATAAAGTCTTATACAACATTGATATCACAGGGAAGGACAACATTGATATCACATGGATGGATAAAGTCTTATACAACATTGATATCACAGGGATGGACAACATTGATATCACAGGGATGGATAAAGTCTTATACAACATTGATATCACAGGGATGGATAAAGTCTTATACAAACATAGGTATCACAGGGATGGATAAAGTATTATACAACATTGATATCACAGGGAAGGATAAAGTCTTATACAACATTGATATCACAGGGATGGATAAAGTCTTATACAACATTAATATCACAGGGAAGGACAACATTGATATCACAGGGAAGGATAAAGTCTTATAAACAGTGATATCACAGGGAAGGATACATTCTTATACAACAGTGATATCACAGGGAAGGACAAAATTGATATCACAGAGATGGATAAAGTCTCATTTCACTTTGAACTAAATCTATTATCTATATATCTTAAAAAAATTATCAATATACAAATGAAATTATTGAACACGAGATAGATACCCCGTACATAGATACCTCGTACATAGATACCTAGTACAAAGAGATATCTTGTACATAGATACCTCGTATCTAGATATTCCGTACCTAGATACCCCGTACATAGATACCCCGTACATAGAGATACCTCGTACAAAGAGATACCTCGTACATAGGTACCTCGTACCGAGATACCCCGTACCTAGATACCCCGTACATAGATACTTAGTACATAGATACCTCGTACCTAGATATTCCGTTACCGAGATACCCCGTACATAGAGATACCTTGTACCTAGATACCCCGTACATAGATACTTAGTACATAGATACTTAGTACATAGATACCTCGTACCTAGATATTCCGTTACCTAGATACCCCGTACATAGATACCCCGTACATAGAGATGCCCCGTACATAGAGATACCTCGTACATAGATACCCCGTACATAGAGATACCTTGTACCTAGATACCCCGTACATAGATACCCCGTACATAGAGATATCTCGTACATAGATACTCCGTACCTAGATACCCCGAATATAGATACCCCGTACATAGAGATACTCCGTACATAGATACCCCGTACATAGATACCCCGCACATAGATACCCCGTACCTAGATACCTTGTACCGATTCATGTACGGTCAAACCAATTTAAAGTAATGTGTGATCATGTGACGTTTGTCGTTAGACCATGTGATCTGTATGTGCTAAATATTGTTATTGGGCCCTTTCTAACCCCGCCCCCCAAATCACCTGCGATGGAAGAATCGGAGAGAACGCGGGGAACTGGACTTGACAACAGTTGGAGACCATAAAGGACCTATGGGGTCAAAATTATAAATTATAACTTCAGGGGTCCCAAAAAATCGACAGGCTGTTTCATTGGCCTCGTTATCACCGTAGGAATGTCAGGATCCCCCGGCCACAGGTGAAACTTTTCATTGCCCCCCCCCCCACCTAAATAGAAAACGGATCTGAGTCGGTACATAACTGCGTCTAAATATAGAAAGTAAGAGCGTGGGGGGGGGGAGGGTGTAGCCGATTATGTGTGTGTGGGGTGGGAAGGGGGGAGGAATCAGTGAAGGGGAAACAACTACAAACGAATCTTGACAATCAGCTGGTCATTGACTACAATCATAACAATCAACGTGAGCAATCAAAGCCCGATAGCTAGCGGCCACCTACATTTTTTTTTTCCAAAAAAGACCACGTCGTCGCATACATCGCAGCTGCGATATGCCTCCCCACCCCCACCATACCCCGCCCGCCTCATTAACACTTCTCCACAGCCCAAACCTTCAGACGCCCGTACGCTCGTCAATCGAGATTTTGATGTTGTGGGTGGGGGGGGGGGAGAGTGTGTGTGTGTAAGGGGGGAGTTGGGTTCAAGGTAAGATTCAGGATCCTTTCGGATTATACGCCACAGCCACAATAAGGATGAAGCGGAGACAACGCGTGCAGGTTTGACTCGATCTTGTTGTTGTTGTAGATTTTTTTTTCTCCCTCTCACGCGCGCACCGTCCCTCGCCGCTGACACTGGAGAGAGAGAGAGAGAGAGATAGAGGGGGGGGGGATAGAGAGGGAGCAGTAGATACAGCACCTCGACTTCTCAGTCAAATCGACGTCTGTACGCTAGAAGTTCGTCACAAAATTACACTCAAAAAAAAAATATAAGCGCGCATTTTTTTTTTTTGGATTATTAGATTAACATAACGTCTGTGACACACGGTAATTTTTTTTTTTATGTTGTTTTGTTTTAGCAAACTTTTTATTATTATACAGTAGATCATGTGTTGTTGTTATTTATTACCTGTGACGCCAGACATGATATGGTATTGATGTTGTTGTTTATTTTTCTGTTGACTGAAAGATGTACCAAGACATCGCGTGACGCGGATTAACCGAGGCGTTAACTTTCATTAAGAAGTAAAAACCAACAAGGGGTGTTAGGCTGCTATTTAATCTATGGTGAATACTGTAACGGGAAAAACCGATTGGATTGTTTTCTGGGAAAAGGATGTGAATAATGCAGTTTAATATTTTTCAAAAACTGGAATAATTTGGCATTAGATTTGATCTCTCTGTTTGTCTCTCTATCCACTCTCTTAACATTCATTGTTTTTATCTTATAATCTATCTATGGGTGTGTCTGCCTCTTTCTCTCTCATATGTGTGTGTGTGTGTGTGTATATATATATATATATATATATAATATTCATAATTTACGTACTTTTTCGTTTTCAAACAAATTCGTCTAGCCTTACATTCCAGTGATTGCCCTATGGGTATCAAAAAGCCCAATGGGTCTTATAATGATGTCCAATGATGTCTCATATAGCCCGAAGAGTCTCTTAGAGCCTCATGCGGCTCTTCAGTGAGATTTTTGCAGCTCCGAAAGAGCCATTTCTATTTACTTCATGACTTAGACTCACGTAACATTGTGAACAAAACTGAATAGCGGTTCTTTTTATTATGTTTACTTAAAAAAAAATAAACCGCCACATTGGGCCTTCTAATTTAGGTCCACTCTGCACAATGTCAGGTCCACTCTGTACATTGTCAGGTTCACTCTGTACAATATCAGGTCCACTCTGCACAATGTCAGGTCCACTCTGTACAATGTCAGGTCCACTCTGTACAATGTCAGGTCCACTCTGCACAATGTCAGGTCCACTCTGCACAATGTCAGGTCCATTCTGCACAATGTCAGGTCCACTCTACACAATGTCAGGTCCACTCTACACAATGTCAGGTCCACTCTGCACAATGTCAGGTCCACTCTGCACAATCTCAGGTCCACTCTGTACAATGTCAAGTCCACTCTGCACAATGTCAGGTCCACTCTGCACAATGTCAGGTCCACTCTATACTATGTCAGGTGCACTCTATACTATGTCAGCTTCAAATATGGCACAGCTCTCTAAAAATTGTTCCGTTCCAGATACATTAAACATTGGCTTATGTCACTTCTTCTTTGTTCTCGATATATGATCATGGAGGATTTCAAACGACCAGGCCTATAGTTATGATGAACTGCACGGTGGCATCCAGGTCCGTCTATCTCCAATAAAGTTTTTGATTGAAGGAGGTCATCTGTGGCCAGAACCTGTTGCGAGCTGTGTCATGTAAAGAGCATGTTTGGAGAACATGTTCTGCATTCTCTGGAGACATCCCACATGGACAGTCCTCACTGTTTCCAATGCCTAGCCTTCGGAACATGTGTTGTCTTAGTCTGTTGTGCCCAGTTCTGAGTCTGAAGATAATATTTTGAGCTTGTCTGGGAAGATTATAATAGGGGTCGTTTTTGTCGTGATCTGGGTGATTATTCATCCATTTTTGTTGGATTTGTTCATTTAGCTTATGTCACGTTAAGTGTATATGAAACCATTAATTCAGACCAGTTTATTCACCAAGACAGTTCAACCGATACTTTTTCCTTCTTAAAAATAATAGTTTTAGCCACTTATTATCAACGCTTTTTTATTGATTTTTTTTTACCCCCTACCCTTCACTCGTTCCAATTTTGAAACGCTTCACAACCCATCCCCAATACACACAAAGACTTCGTTACTTATGAATTACCCCACCACTATAACTCCCAGTCTTAAAAAAATATTTAACGAAGTTCAAGCCCATAAGTCGTTTTAAACTCATGACACCTGTCAATCACATTTAACAAGCATCAGCAGGTGTCAATTGTATCATTCAGGCTTTGACCACAAAAAAAAGAATAAAACTAAAAAAAAAAGACAATTTTATTGTTTCAAGGTCATCTAGCTGCTATGAATTTATTTAAACGTGGCAGATCATGCTTTGTTCGAGTCTTCCTTCTTGATAGCTCCTGTCCTGTCTGATCAATATTATTGTTAAACTATATGTACCCTGCAAAACCTTTGCATAGAGTTATATCCCCTTAGGCTTGATCGGTAGGCTAGGTTATTTTTAGTTTCGGGCAGATCCGATTTTTTTCATGATTGTATTTTAAACTGGAATACTGTTGTATTAATTCTTTACTTTCTATTTAACGCAGATCCCAAATCGCTTATATATACATATATACATATATATATATATATATATATATATATATATATATATATATATATATATATATATATTATGGTCTAAGGAATTCACTCCAGCTACACTGGGCCCACACGTTAAAAGACGCTCCTGCTGCTGACATTCACAAATTATTCAGATCAGCAGATACTGATTCGCACTTGAATTGTATTTCAGCAACAAATAAACAAACTAAATCAAAGAAATAATTTGCTTCATGGTGGGGGAGAGGAGAAGGTCTATCAGATCATGGGAGCGCGTGCCTGCGTGTGTGTGTGTGTGTGTGTGTCAGGGGGACCAGGGTATGGGGGCAGAATAACAAACAACGCTATAAATAGCATTCATCGGTGACATTTCGAAAGGAAAGTTCGAAACGTCTGACAGAGCTAAACAAATAAGTAGTGTAACTCTGTCCTGCCCCTAGATGGCGGAAAGATAGGGACTGTTTTATTGTTGTTTTTATGTTCTGTTTGTTTGTTACCGCTGGTCACAATTAACGTTCATAATCACCCCCCACCCACCCCATACCCTACCCTAGTAATTATACTAAATCCACCCAAGTGCTTTCATCCCACTTGCCAGCGCTGTAAACGAGTGACCTATATTGAGTTTCTCCGTTAATGCATGTATGTAATATTTACTTTGATGGATATCCCGTGTCCGGTAATTGTCCGGTCAAATGAAATACTGGCTACAATATACCTCGAAATAAAATAACAACGCAAAAAATAGTATTAGCATTTAAATTGACATTTGAATCAATCAAAGTCATTGAACCGGAGTAAGTTGAGTTTTATGTAAGGTATTGTTCGGGAAGTTGTTGAGGTTTGTGTAAGGTATTGTTCGGGAAGTTGTTGAGATTAATATAAGGTTTTGTTCGAGAAGTTGTTGAGGTCTCTGTTAGGTTTATTAAATGACGTGTTAGTCTATATCAACTCGTGGTGTGATAACGTCTAGATGACGTGTCAGTCTATATCAACTCGTGGTGTGATAACGTCTAGATGACGTGTCAGTCTATATCAGCTCGTGGTGTGATGACGTCTAGATGACGTGTCAGTCTATATCAGCTCGTGGTGTGATGACGTCTAGATGACGTGTCAGTCTATATCAGCTCGTGGTGTGATGACGTCTAGATGACGTGTCAGTCTATATCAGCTCGTGGTGTGATGACGTCTAGATGACGTGTCTGTCTATATCAACTCGTGGTGTGATGACGTCCAGATGACTTGTCCGTCTAATTCAAATATCTTGTGTTGAGTCCCCAAAGTTTTTCTTGTCTTCACAGTTTAGATTTAGGCTACCATAGAAATCATGTGTCCCCCCCTCCCCAGCCTCCCAGATAAAACCATCTCATATGGTTGGTCTCTTCCACAGGCCTGGTCAGACAACGGAATATCTTATTTCTGTCTGTGCCCCAAGTCGGATTTGGTTAACTAAAATAACGCTGACGGGATTCAAACCCACACTCCTTGCTGATTGGTCTCACGTAATGACTGTCGTCGAATGGGCTTTTGAAGGAACGAGAAGAAAAAAAAAGGGGGGGGGGGCGCGCTGCTAAATGTAAATTTTGGGAGGTAGCGGGAATCAATCTGTCAAACAGGTTCAAATGTGTTAGGCGACCGCGTGTGTGTGTGTGTGTGTGTGTGTGTGTGCGCGCGCGTGTGTGTATGCGTGCGTCGTGTGTGGAGTCGGCATCAAGTTCATTAACCAGGTCAGCTACTTCCAGCTGAGACAGCCCAGGTCAGAGGCCAGCGCTTGTGACCAGCTGTCAGGAAATAACGAGAACTTCAATGGTATGGATTAGAGGTGGGGGAGGGGGAGGGGAAGAGGAGGGGGAAAGGGTGGGGGGGGGGGGTAAAGGTGATAGCGGACGACCCGCCGTTGCGTAAGAAATCGAACCTGTCACGTCATCAGTTCCTTAACACAAAAGAAGCCAAAAGTGTTCGTTTCAGATGGTGGGTAGGTATTGATGTGTATGTGGGTGGGTGGGTGATGTTTATGGCCAGCATAGACCCTCACCCTCGGGCATCTAATTGTTTGTGTCCCAGTTCTAGCAACAGGAGGTACGTGAGTACACCAACACCCCCTACCCCCACCCTTCCCCCCCCCCCACACACACACACCCGTGCAATGTGCTGGCGCAAAAGGTCTGACCTACACATAATATTGTAAATTACATGGACATCAGATCTTAGAATTGGGGGGGGGGGGGGAGTCGTAGATCCAGACTGACGTAAATAGTGAAAACATCAGAGTTATAGATGAGAGACGGTCTCTCTGTCTGTGTGTGTCTGTCGCTCATCTGTCTGTATTTAGGTCTGTTTCTCTGTCTGTCTGCCAGTCTCTCTCTCTCTCTCTCTCTCTCTCTCTCTCTCTCTCTATCTATCTATCTATCTTTCTCTCTTTTGTTTTTAATTTACGCACACGCGCAAATATTCTTTTTCTATTAAAAACCAATCTAGACAAATTAAGAACGAACTGTATCGCTCATATCTTCATCCCGTGCGCCAAAACTCGAAACTTGAATTGATTATAAAAACTAATTGAGATACTTTAAGTTTTCAAACCCTCCACCCCTACCCCCCCCCCAAATCCATGTTTTTGTTTTTTTAAATCCATGACTTCTCATTTATTTCTGCAAACATCGACAACAGATGAATTGCACTGAAGATTAGTAGCACACATAACATAATATTCAGGTAGTGAGACAGACAGAGCAAACATGAACCTGAGAACAAGATGTGAGACAACTACAGATGTCTGTTGTTTCTCTGTATACATAAGGTGACAAGGACAGGAGGAAAATCATTTCTGTTAACATGATGTGCGACAATACACGATGTGCAACAGACAGACAATGATTCTCGCATACAAGATGTGCAACGGGAGGGCGCATACATATAATGTCAAATTGTAAAAAAAAAAAAACAGAAGATTAACAAGATGCACCTCCCAACATAAACATTCCGTTGTAAACTCTGTTCATCCAATTTTATTTTGTTCAATAACCAAGGGATGTTAGCAGTAAACTTTAACACAAAAAAAAAGATCACAACACAAACTATAACAACAAAATAGACATGAAATAAAAAAAAAATAAAAAAAATTAAAGCGAAGCTTTGGACAAAAATTAGTAAATATCAATCAATGAGACATGTATGACACATCACCATACATTTGATCACAATATGACACAACACCAGACATTATGTCATAATATGACACGCCACCAGACATTTAATCAGTTGCTTTGCCTTGTTCAGTGATACACTCTGGTCCAATAGAAATCCGTCAGCTGACATGCGTTAAAATTACTCAATCGTTAGATCCATAACAGCTTGGCCAATAAGTAACCACAAAATGTACTTTTACAGAGGTATTTAATTGTGTACCTCGGTGACTGATGTGGTGGTCTGGTCGAGTGGTGAAGAGCGCCGGGTTCTATCCTCGGTGACTGATGTGGTGGTCAAGTGGTGAAGAGCACCGGGTTCTATCCTCGGTGAAAACCATAAGAATTTCACCCGGCCCTGGCAAAAGCTGGTCAAAAGTCCTTCACCTCCATCCAGCTAAGAATGGATGTACACCTGACGTAAGTTTGGGGAAGTAAAGGCGGCTGGGCGTTGTACTAGCCACACAATCCCTTCATATGCCGAGGCTACAGAAACAGATGAATTGTACACTTCATCTGCTCTGAAGGCCTCTTTAGTGCTAAGGCAGGGGTCGGCAACCTTTTCAGACGGAAGAGCCAAAAGTTTTACAATTTACAATTTTCTCAGTTTTTAAAGAGCCACTAAAATTGTTGTTTCAATGCTATGGTATTTGATTAGGCCGCAATTCATATCGAAAGAGCCGCAATTTGACATCAAAAGATGCGGCTCGAGAGCCGCAGGTTGCCGACCCCTGTGCTAAGGGAAAATGTACCAACTTTTTTCTTTTCCTTGTTGAATGTGAACAATGATTCTGTTTACTATCTCTATAGAGATATATGACGTCCTGGATGTCTATTCCAGTATTCGTCATTGAGTAAAGTAATGTATTCAGCTGTTGATGTTGTTTTTCAATTGAAACCATGGCCGATAACATAATAATTTCGCATGCAAGGGCACTACTATAGCTGCGGGGGCCCAATGGGGTTAATCTTTTGAACTGACAGCCAGATCTGTAATTAGCATAACGATACCGCGATGTCTAAACTTCAGACGAAGATACTTTTTTAGTCGAGTGATCGTTTGTACAGAAAGTTCTTTAAACTTGGATAATGAGTATATGGTTGTAATTACGTTTGCAGAGTCTCAAGTCAATGGTTGTAAATATGTTTGTAGCATTAAAACATGCAGAGACAACATCTGCACAGACAGTCAGACGGACGCTGAGACACACACACACACACGCGCCCACGACTGGGAATGCACAAAAGTGCAATTAACGATTTTATCATAACAAAAAACAGGCAGAACTATATTAAAGATCTTTCATTGGATTTTAAAAATTTGATAAACAAACATAATAAATTGTAATTACGCACCAGACCAGGGGTGGAAAATTATACGGCACACCTGCCATGTTTTTGCACACCTGACCAAAAAAAATAAATACCAAACGGATTGGCAATTCATTTGAATGAATTGGCATTTTTAGAGCATTTTCGAAAAAAAAAATGCTCTATTGTCCCCGTTTTGTCTGTCTGTCCGTCATCACCCTAGATCTCAACAACCATAAGTCCTAGACCCATGATGTATATATCATTTTGTAGGTCTTGGCCTGCCATGTGTACATCAAAAGTTCATTTCGCGATAGGACCTCTGAGGGCCGGGCTTCAGGGCTCCGAAGGGGCTTATATATTATATATATAGCCCCATTCTACACCTTGTACGTTCAATAACACATTCATTTGGTGCGAAATACTGCAGCACGTAGTTTCACCAAGATTTATTAAGAAACTCATCAAATGAAATAGTAAGCTTGTGTTCTGATTTAAGATTTAAGAGAAAATAATTTTTTTTCAAATATAAAGAAACGTCTTTATAATATTTTTTACAGATATATGCATTACACAATTGAATTTATAAACATTTCCAAAATTTACAAATATTTACTGAAAGTAACATACGTACTGATACATAACATGAAAATGCGCTAACACGTCATGTGTCCAGAATGGAACAGGCTTAATTGCTCGTTTTTTATCGCGCGCAAAACAAATTCTTTTCAGTCAGCCTTATTTTATTTGAAACAATCAAATTGTCTTAGTCTGTCTCAGACTAATGTTGTCTTAGTCCGTCTCAACCTAATGTTGTCTTAGTCTGTCTCAGACTAATGTTGTCTTAGTCTGTCTCAGACTAATGTTGTCTTAGTCTGTCTCAGACTAATGTTTTGTTGTGTGTTTTTTATTTTTGCGACCAGCTTGAAATTCATTTTTCGCGATTTTTAGAACCACAAACTTGATGAGTCTCTGTACTCATTGTTTTGGAATCAATCCACCAGGTTTGGGAGTAATTAATATACGATCCACTAAATTTGAAAGTAACTAAACTTACGAACCACTAAATTTGGAAGTAACTAAACTTACGATCCACTAAATTTGAAAGTAACTAAACTTACGGACCACTAAATTTGGAAGTAACTAAACTTACGATCCACTAAATTTGGAAGTAACTAAACTTACGATCCACTAAATTTGAAAGTAACTAAACTCACGAACCACTAAATTTGGAAGTAACTAAACTTACGATCCACTAAATTCGGAAGTAACTAAACTTACGGACCACTAAATTTGGAAGTAACTAAACTTACGAACCACTAAATTTGGAAGTAACTAAACTTACGATCCACTAAATTTGAAAGTAACTAAACTTACGGACCACTAAATTTGGAAGTAACTAAACTTACGATCCACTAAATTTGGAAGTAACTAAACTTACGATCCACTAAATATGAAAGTAACTCAACTTACGATCCACTAAATTTGAAAGTAACTAAACTTACGATCCACTAAATTTGAAAGTAACTAAACTTACGAACTACCAAGTTTGGGAGTAAATGCACTTAATTTACGAAACACAAATTTTAGGATCCGCTGTATAAAGTTTATGGGAACCACTGCAACAAGTTGGGAACCACTGCACTAAGTTTGAATAAACATTGCACTTAATTGTTTCCAATATAAAATTACGAATAGCCTTGAAAAAAATGCTGAAACGAAACAATAATTATCATGTTTACTTTTCGTCTTTAAACTATTTAGAACTGGCTATTACAGGTATTTGAAATAAACCGGGCATATCAAAATATGCTGCAGACATGCAAGGACTCTTGTCGGTTTAAGTGGTACACAATATTATAAAAAACAGACGATGAATATTAACGAATTCTCAGTAACAGGCTAAAGCTAAAAAAGAAATATCAGCCTTTGAAAATTAGCTTTCAAAGCACCACATCAAAGCTCAAGTGTCAAAAGGTTCTACACCAGGGAACAGTGTTTTACACACACACACACACACACCGAGAGCCTCCTTTGCGCTACGGGTTAAAAATCAATTTAGGCCAAAATATTTTCAAAGGGAAACTTAATTGAAGCCGTTTGTTTAGATGCATGTAACCAGGCGCGCCGAGAGAGGGGGGCAGGGGGTCATTGCCAGGGGGACCGCATCTGTAAGGGGGCCCGGCCGCCCCGACCATGTCAATTTTTTCACGACTTATTGTTTATTACGGCTAATTAATGGGCCCGCAATGATGTCCTGCCCTGGGGCTCGTGCAGGCTCTCGGCGCCACTGCATGTAACATTATGGGGGGAAAATGAGTCAACTCCTTCCCAGTGAAGAAATGGCCTACAAATGCACAGGACACATACTTAACTTATAGGACATATACTTAAAATATAGGACATATACTTAAAATGTAGGACATATTTTTATAATGTAGGAGGTCTACTTAAAATGAAAGCTACATTCTTAAAATTAACTGCACACTGGAGGGAAATAATTTGACCTCAGCCTAAACATCTTTTGTACAGTGCACTGTGCACATATTACGTCATTGAATGGCACCAAAGAAATTCAAATGCGCACACCGGTGCACACAAAACATTACACCTTAGGTTTTTGATTTCTTGTGTTCAATTTCATTACACACACACACACACACACACGTAAACCCATTTAAAATAAAAACAATAATCATCCGTTTGAAAAACAAACAAACTGGCTTTATTTTATTTTTTTATTTTTCCCCCACACCGACTGATCGCAACATCTTTCTTCTGCGCCCTGGGGCCAGATCCGACCTTGGCACGGTCCTGGATGTTAAGCCTGTATATGAATGGGTAGGTCCGCGAACATAGGTATGTGAACAAAGGTGGGTAGGTCCGTGAACATAGGTATGTGAACATGGGTAGGTATGTAAACAAAGGTATGTGAACATGTGTAGGTATGTGAACATGTGTAGGTATGTGAACAGGGGTAGGTATGTAAACAATGGTATGTGAACATGTGTAGGTATGTGAACATGTGTAGGTATGTGAACAGGGGTAGGTATGTAAACAATGGTATGTGAACATGTGTAGGTATGTGAACATGTGTACGTATGTAAACAAAGGTATGTGAACATGTGTAGGTATGTGAACATGGGTGGTATGGGAACATGGGTGGTATGGGAACATGTGTAGGTATGTGAACATGAGTGGTATGGGAACATGGGTGGTATGGGAACATCTGTGGTATGGGAACATGGGTGATATGATAACATCTGTGGTATGTGAACATGGGTGATGTGAATATGTGTAGGTATGTGAACATGGGTGGTATGGGAACATCTGTGGTATGGGAACATGGGTGATATGATAACATCTGTGGTATGGGAACATGGATAGGTATGCACATTATTGCACATAGGTGCTATATTGAGTTCCACTCCCTCTGCATTCATCCCAAGATGAGTTCACCTGTCATCCCTAAATATCTCAGCCAACCCCCTCCCCCCACCCCCGTCCTATCACTTTTATTGAGCAACAAAACGTCTATCAAACGACCATTAATAAAACATCGTTTCATTATCAGTCTCTGTATAATACACCGTAAACAAAGATGGCGTTCATTTGGAAGCCTCACATTTCGGGCGTCTATCAATGCAGTTATTTCGGGCGTCTATCAATGCAGTTATTTCGGGCGTCTATCAATGCAGTTATTTCGGGCGTCTATCAATGCAGTTATTTCGGGCGTCTATCAATGCAGTTATTACGGGCGTCTATCAATGCAGTTATTTCGGGCGTCTATCAATGCAGTTATTTCGGGCGTCTATCAATGCAGTTATTTCGGGCGTCTATCAATGCAGTTATTTCGGGCGTCTATCAATGCAGTTATTTCGGGCGTCTATCAATGCAGTTATTTCGGGCGTCTATCAATGCAGTTATTACGGGCGTCTATCAATGCAGTTATTTCGGGCGTCTATCAATGCAGTTATTTCGGGCGTCTATCAATGCAGTTATTTCGGGCGTCTATCAATGCAGTTATTACGGGCGTCTATCAATGCAGTTATTTCGGGCGTCTATCAATGCAGTTATTTCGGGCGTCTATCAATGCAGTTTTTTTTTTTTTGTTGTTGTTGTTGTTGGTTTTGTTGTTTTATTCCGAGGCACATCGCCGTAAAAGTGCCACAGTTGAAATATTGTTTCATCTGATGATACAGATTTATATCACCGTAAACCTACCACCACCACCACCAACCCCGACCCCTTCCCTTACTCCACTACACTAAGATAGCTCACATATCACACACAGTATGGCGTTAATACACAACAGCCGCTCCGGTAGTAAATCACTTCCCAGGTACCGCGGGGGTCGATATCTTTGTATCTGTCATTTGCTCTTGATGTTTTTTTTAGGCCAGTGGTGGTGGAAAGGCTGTTGTAGTTAAGACCAGCCGTGGTGGAAAGTCTATAGTAGTTAAGACCAGCCGTGATGGTAAATCAGTTGTAGTTCAGACCAAGGGTAATGAAAAGTATGTTGTAATTAAGACCAGCCGTGGTGGAAAGGCTGTTGTAGTTAAGACCAGGTGTGGTGGGAAGGCTGTCGTAATTGGACCAGCCGTGGTGGTAAGGCTGTTGTTGTTAAGACCAGCCGTGGTGGGAAGGCTTTTGTAGTTAAGACCAGCTGTGGTGGAAAGACTTGTTGTGAGAAAAATATAAATGGAACTGATGGTATCAGAACAATCAGCATCTCCACATTGGATCACGGATGGCGATGCAGATAATCACTCGACTGTCGATCTGAAGATCTCGGGTTCGATTTCTGGTGAGGACCAATGCATATTTCAGTTCATGGTGAAAGTCCCCGCTATATCTCCCGTAATGTCTCCATTGCCATTTCACTAACGGCTGTGGTGGTGATAAAAGAAGTGCACCATAAAAACAGTCCATTAGTGCTTGATAGAATCAAAGAGAATTCAGCTCATCTTTAAAGGGACTTCACACACACACACACACACTGGGTTGTACATGGCCTTCCATGAGCTTTGCGCGGTTCACAAAGAGCCAGTTTTTGTATTATTCATTTACTAGCTGCACCCTGCAAAACCTTTGCATAGAGTTATATCCGCTTAGGTAGGCTAGGTTATTTTTTTTTTTTGGTTTCGGGCAGATCCGATTTTTTCATGATTGAATTTTAAACTGGAATACTGTTGTATTAATTCTTTACTTCGATTTAACGCCGAGCCCAAATCACTTATATATATATATATATATATATATATATATATATATATATATATATATATATATATATATATATATATTTATATATATATATATATATATACATATATACATATATATTACGTTTGTCTACGCGTGGCGGGTGTAAGGCAAAATAAAGTCTATCAGTCACGCAAACATGACCCCGGTAAATTAAGGTCAACTTTTGGTGGTTTTAAGTTGGAATACATAGGAAAGTAAAGTTGAACTAATTCTATAAAAAAATGACCAATTACTAACTTAAGATTGTGATATATAAAAAATAATATATACGGAAACTACAAAAGAATAAGAGATGCATGCGTATTTACTTAAGTTTGTTGTAGAAACTCATTTAAAAAATATATAATAAGATGGCACGGCACATGTATGATCTTTTATTATTATTTTAATTTAAATATGTACGTATAATTTAAAAAAAAATCTGTTTGTTTTCTTTATAATGAAAATTATATTCATAGAAAATGTTTAAAATATAAATGTTTTACGTTTTACTAACAGGTATTTGAAAATGCACATATACATTTTTTTACCTTTCGTTACTTGAGGGACACTAGCTATATGTCCCGTAAAGTGCGATACATGCCTAAAAATCAGTTAAATGCATTTAAAAAAATTATTCCTTAAAGTTTTCGCACCTAAAATTATATCAACAGATGTAGAAAAGCTACTTACATGATAAAACCGAAATAATTTTTTGTTTTTTAATAAATAGAAAAAAAAATGGGCAAAAAATGAATTCGGCAGAAAAACGGATTGTATATCCCTAGCTGAAAACGTATATCTTGAATAAAACTGTAAAAATGGGGTAAAAATGTAAAAATGAAGTGTAGTATTTTAAAACATAATACATTTTAATTGTATAAAGAATTTTTAAAAATCTATGGCAGGAATTTAAAGATATTAGGTTTTGAACAAATGTCCCTCAATGTACCATTTTTCGGACCTTTTAGATATATGGTATTTTTTTAAAACACTCATAAAATCATTATCCGATGATAGAATCGATTGATTTTTTAAAATAACAGTTAGAAGGAACTATTTTACAATTTTCATGCCTTATTTTTTTATTTTAATGTTTAATTTGTTGAGAAATTAGCAATGTCAGTCGGAGGACACGTATGTGTCCCCCTATTTTTAGCTAGTCTGAAAAATGGTCAGTCGGGGAACTTTTTGTCCAGCAAAGTCGTGAATAGGAATAATATATATATATATATATATATATATATATATATATATATATATATATATATATATAAGCGATTTGGGCTCTGCGTTAAATTGATAGTAAAGAATTAATACAACAGTATTCCAGTTTAAAATACAATCATGAAAAAATCGGATCTGCCCGAAACCAAAAATAACCTAGCCTACCAATCAAGCCTTAGGGGATATAACTCTATGCAAAGGTTTTGCAGGGTACAGCTAGTTTATATATAATGTGAGTGCATTTGTATCTGTAGAGAGGGAAGGAGAGGAAGATAGTGATTGGAATTGGATGGATGGGTGGATAGAAATCTATAAAGAGTTGTCGAAACTGCTTTATTTTAAGTTGATAACATTATGTTTGATTGGTTCAACATCTGGCAAACACACACACACGCACACACACACGAATTAAAGAGATAAATACTAATGTCAATTAGTAATTATGGGATGACTTACCGGACGAACTGTGCGATAACTAAGTGAAAGAATTTTATAAATAAAAAGACATTACAATAAATTGTAGCACTTCCATACGACCTGGTTGCATATCATACACTAGTGGTATAGTAGCACTTACATACGACCTGGTTGTATATCATACGCTAGTGGTATAACATCCTTTAATTTAGCAATAACACTAAAAGTCCTAATAAGTCCTCATACCTGCAGCAGGTATTAAAGGGGCGTGGGAGGGGGGGGGCTGGTAATCTAAACAAGTAGTCCCAACCTTTTTTTTTTCTCACAGCCGCTCAGCTGCGGCCCGTGGGGGGTTGGGGACCACAGATCTAAACCATTGGGCAGGGAAGTTTCATAATTTGCTATGAGAGTTCAAGACGGCTGAAAGAAAGGAGGGAAGGGGGGAGGGGCAGAGCTATCAAATCATGTCATGATCACGGGGGGGGGGTTGTTGGGGGCGTCCCAGAGAGGTCCTTTAACTAATCACATCCGATCCTGCGCATGACTCAGTAATCAGCATTGGAAGCTTTTATTTTAGTTTTCTCCCGCACCTTCAAAGCAAAGACTTCAATGGACATGGGGGGGGGGGGGGTAGTACAAGGGTCTGCAGGTGTCCAGTGAGGCTGGGATACAGACACCTGACCGCACCTAGTCGGGACACCGCAGTCTAAACCCTTTCACCGACGGTTTACCTTTTGATATTTTTTTGTTTGTTGGTTTGTTTTTTGTCCGGCCCCTGTCTCCCCTCCCACCGCGCCCCCGAAACTACAGGAAAACATTCATGACGCCAGAGTTGTTAGTGAGTGCTACATGTGTACTCACAGACCCCAAGCAGACTCCGAGCTACAAGCCTGGACTGTAAATTAAATTAAATACTTTTCATCGATAAAGGGGAAAGAAACATCAAGATATCATCAAGAAGTCAGGTGCATTCTTTTCTATTCCTCTCTCTCTCTCTCTCTCTCTCTCTCACTGTGGCTCCCCCCTCTCTCTCCCTCTCCCTCCCTCCCCCCTCTCTCTCTCACTCTCTCTCACTGTGGCTCCCCCCTCTCTCTCCCTCCTTCCCTCCCCCCTCTCTCTCTCTCTCTCTCACTCTCTCTCACTGTGGCTCCCCCCTCTCTCTCCCTCTCCCTCCCTCCCTGGTTAGTTGGCAACAGTATCTCTCGTTATTTTTGTATTTATTTGTTGTTTTTTTGTTGTTGTTGTTTTTTCCCAAGCTGGGAGATTGCAGAGAAACGGATGTTTGATTCATCTTTCGATTGTTTCCCCTCTTGCGTTGCAGAGTAAAACGTCACAGATTGTCTCCCACCCCCCTCCTATTTAGTTTAAATGATGTTGATTGGTCCATCTTGGCCCATCTCCTAACGACTACCGCTTCCTTGACAACGGGGAAAATCACCGCAGGCGTGTAGCCCCCCCCCCTCCCTCTACCCCCTCATCAAATCGTGACTGTGAGAAATTGTGTGCGTTCATAGCGATGACCTACACGCGGACGACCAGAGACCGGATTCTATTTTAAGTTGATAACATTGTGTTTGATTGGTTCAACTTCCGGCGAACACACACACACACGCGCGCGCGCGCACACACGAATTAAATAGATAAATACTAATGTCAACGGATGCCAGTACTGCAATTATGGGATGACTTACCGGACGAACTGTGCGATAACCTATGGAACACCGTGCGATAACCTATTGAACACCGTGCAATAACCTATTGAACACCGAGCGATAACCTATTCAACACCTTGTGATAAGCAAACTAACACTTCGCGAAATGGCAACAATAATAATAATAAAAAAAAATGCCCAAACGATCTCAGATTAGTGTAAGATAAAAGGATATCAGTACTCAACACTTCTAAACTAGCCCAATCAGCCAAGTATTTATTTCTTACGTTTTTAAGAGCCAATTGGGAAAGTTCCCTTTTGAGGTTTCTATGAAATGTAAGGGTTGTAAGCTAAGCCAAGTCTAACAGTAACAAATTTTGGGAACAACAAAGGTTTCCTCTAAACCGTAATTCATATTAGTCCTTTTAGGTCAAATGATAAAAAATAACCTTGACAAAAAGCTCTCCCCCCCTTAAACATCATGGCGGGACGAGGGGGGGGGGGCTATGCAGCCGCCTAGCTTTGTCTATCAACCAGAACGACCTAGCACACACAACACACACACAAACACACACACATAAAGCTACGCCCACACACATTCTCTGAAACTCACACAATCAAACCTCCCATCCTGTGAGCCCCAAAGTTTAGACTTCCGATTGTTCAGTGACAGCATTGCGCCACTTGCCTATCAAAATGAAATTGACACCCGACCAGCTGAATGAAAGATTTTATTTCTTCTCACTTTGTCTGCACGCGACGATCGCTGAGGCAGCACACAGAACTCGTCACAGCTTTAACGACGAAGGGAAAAGAAAAAAGCAGTGGATGAATTAGCAAGCCTTTCAAACACCTTTCTTAGAGTTTTTTTCGGACATTTCCGGGAAAATCCTCCAATCAGCCAAACAAGATCCCCCCCCCTTTTTTTTTTTTAAAAAAAGTTATGTATTAAAAATGAAAGAAAGAAATGTTTTAAAATCTAAAAGCCTGTGATGTAGGCGATCAAAGTTTTTAAAAAAATCTACTTCCTTTTTAAATAGTTCTTTAGAGAATTTAATTATTATTTTATTTTGTTACAAAGTATTCACCCCAAATAGAAAAAGGGGGCAGAAAAAAGTCTTTTACAACGGTGATATCACATGGAAGGATTAAGTTTTAAACAACGGTGATATCACAGGGATGGATAAAGTCTTATACAACGGTGGTATCACATGGAAGGATAAAGTCTTATACAACGGTGATATCGCCGGGATGGATAAAGTCTTATACAACGGTGGTATCACATGGAAGGATAAAGTCTTATACAACGGTGATATCGCCGGGATGGATAAAGTCTTATGTTACGGGCTCTTTTGTAGATAATAAACACACAGTGGAACACACAGGTATATCAACAGATAAGTCAACGCTTATTGATTTGAAATATAAACTAAATGAACTTTATTTAAACTACTCGTGACTGCATGGCTATCTCATACAAACTCTAATCCAACACTAACTAAAAACTAACTTCAAACTTCTGGTCCCGGATCTGTTGGGTGGGGATGGGGGGGAGGGGCGTTACGGACATCAAAGCCTGACTCGGGGGCTTGACCAGAGTCCAGTGGTGCTTTGATTTCGGGAGAAGAATGGGGGCGGAGCGTTACGGACATAAAAGCCTGACAATAGGGCTTTGATTTCGGTCACTTTAAACTGTGCTTAAGGAAGGGGAATGAAAGGGACGTAATATGGGGTATTGTGGTGGAGGGGGGGGTCCGATTCCACATCTTATACAACGGTGGTATCACAGGGAAGGATAAGTCTTATACAACGGTGGTATCACAGGGAAGGATAAGTCTTATACAACGGTGGTATCACAGGGAAGGATAAGTCTTATACAACGGTGGTATCACAGGGAAGGATAAGTCTTATACAACGGTGGTATCACAGGGAAGGATAAGTCTTATACAACGGTGGTGTCACAGGGAAGGATAAGTCTTATACAACGGTGGTATCACAGGGAAGGATAAGTCTTATACAACGGTGGTATCACAGGGAAGGATAAGTCTTATACAACGGTGGTATCACAGGGAAGGATAAGTCTTATACAACGGTGGTATCACAGGGAAGGATAAGTCTTATACAACGGTGGTATCACAGGGAAGGATAAGTCTTATACAACGGTGGTATCACAGGGAAGGATAAGTCTTATACAACGGTGGTATCACAGGGAAGGATAAGTCTTATACAACGGTGGTATCACAGGGAAGGATAAGTCTTATACAACGGTGGTATCACAGGGAAGGATAAGTCTTATACAACGGTGGTATCACAGGGAAGGATAAGTCTTATACAACGGTGGTATCACAGGGAAGGATAAGTCTTATACAACGGTGGTATCACAGGGAAGGATAAGTCTTATACAACGGTGGTATCACAGGGAAGGATAAGTCTTATACAACGGTGGTATCACAGGGAAGGATAAGTCTTATACAACGGTGGTATCACAGGGAAGGATAAGTCTTATACAACGGTGGTATCACAGGGAAGGATAAGTCTTATACAACGGTGGTATCACAGGGAAGGATAAGTCTTATACAACGGTGGTATCACAGGGAAGGATAAGTCTTATACAACGGTGGTATCACAGGGAAGGATAAGTCTTATACAACGGTGGTATCACAGGGAAGGATAAGTCTTATACAACGGTGATATCACAGGGAAGAACAACATTGATATCACATGGAAGGATAAAGTCTTATAAACAGTGATATCACAGGGATGGATAAAGTCTTATACAACACTGATTTCACAGGGAAGGATAAAGTCTTATACAACAGTGATATCACAGGGAAGAATAAAGTCTTATAAACAGTGATATCACAGGGATGGATAAAGTCTTATACAACATTGATATCACAGGGAAGGATAAAGTCTTATAAACAGTGATATCACAGGGATGGATAAAGTCTTATACAACAGTGATATCACAGGGAAGAATAAAGTCTTATACAACACTGATATCACAGGGAAGGATAAAGTCTTATAAACAGTGATATCACAGGGATGGATAAAGTCTTATACAACATTGATATCACAGGGAAGGGTAAAGTCATATACAACAGTGATATCACAGGGAAGGATAAAGTCTTATACAACACTGATTTCACAGGGAAGGATAAAGTCTTATAAACAGTGATATCACAGGGATGGATAAAGTCTTATACAACATTGATATCACAGGGAAGGATAAAGTCTTATAAACAGTGATATCACAGGGATGGATAAAGTCTTATACAACACTGATTTCACAGGGAAGGATAAAGTCTTATACAACAGTGATATCACAGGGAAGGATAAAGTCTTATACAACATTGATATCACAAGGAAGGATAAAGTCTTATACAACAGTGATATCACAGGGATGGATAAAGTCTTATACAACACTGATTTCACAGGGAAGGATAAAGTCTTATAAACATTGATATCACAGACTTAAGCCAGAGTTTTCAATAAAACTAAGGCCTATTGAAAAAGGTACCCGAATGATTTAGTCTACAGTTGCCTGCAGGACCTTGTCCTCATGTTCTCATTTCACTTTGAACGAAATCTATTATATATATATTTAAAATAAAAATCATCAATATGCAAATGAAATTCTTGAACACGAGATAGCTACCCCGTATATAGATACCTAGTACATAGATACCGCGTAACTATATACCTAGTACATAGATACCTCGTAACTATATACCTCGTACTCAGAAACCCCGTACATAGAAACCTTGTACATAGATAGCCCGTACATAGATACCCCGTACCTAGATACCCCGTATCTGGATACCCAGTACCTAGATACCCCGTATCTGGATACCCAGTACCTAGATACCCCGTACCTAGATACCCCGTACATAGATACCTTTTTGTACCGATTCATGTACGGCGCAAACCACTTTCAAGTAATGTGTGATCATGTGACGTTGTGTCTTTAGACCATATGATGTGTACATGATAAATATTGGGTCATTGGGCCCTTTCTACTCCCACCCCCCCCAATCACCTACGATGGAACACCCATGGAAGAATCGGAGAGAACACGGGGAACTGGACTTGACAACAGTTGGAGACCATAAGGGACCAATGGGTCAAAATTATAAATTATATTTTCAGGGGCCGCAAAAATTCGACAGGCTGTTTTATGGCCTCGTTGTCACCTTAGTAATGTAAGGATCCCCGCCCACAGGTGTAACTTTTCATTGCCCCTCCCCCTCTCATAAATAGAAAACGGATCTGAGTCGGTACATAACTGCGTCTAAATATATAAAGTGAGGGAGTGGGGGGGGGTGTAGCCGATATTGTGTGTGGGGGGGGGTAGGATTCAGTGAAGGGGAAACAACTACAAATGAATGTTGACAATCAGCTGGTCGTGGACTACAATCATAACAATCAACGTGAGCAATCAAACCCCGATAGCTAGCGGCCACCTGCAGTTTTTTTTTCCCAAAAAGACCCCGTCGCATACATCACAGCCGCGATATGCCTCTCCACCTTCACCCCCCCTCCCCCCACCCCACCATACCCCGCCCGCCTCATTAACACTTCTCCACGGCCTTGCCCAAACCTTCAGACACCCGTACGCTCATCAATCGAGATTTTGATGCGGTGGGTTGGGGGGGGGGGAGGAGATGGGAAGAAGTGTGGGGGGGGGGGGAGTTGGGTTCAAGGTAAGATTCAGGATCCGCGATTGAATAATATGTCTCCCTCCCCCCCCCCCCTCCCCCCAGCCTCCTCACCTTTCGGATTATACGCCACAGCCACTATAAGGATGAAGGGGAGACAACGCGTGGAGGTTTGACTCGATCTTGTTGTTGTAGATTTTTTTTACTCCCTCTCACGCGCGCACCGTCCCTCGCCGCTGACACTGGAGGGAGAGAGAGAGAGAGAGAGAGGGATAAAGAGGGAGCAGTAGATTCAGCACCTCGACTTCTCAATCAAATCGACGTCTGTACGCTAGCAGTCGTCACAAAATTACACACTCAAAAAAAAATATAAGCGCGCATTTTTTTTTTTGGATTATTACAGATTAACATAACGTCTGTGACACACGGTAAATTGTTTTTTGTTTTGTTTTAGCAAACTTTTTATTATTATACAGTGGATCATGTGTTGTTGTTATTTATTACCTGTGACGCCAGACATGATATGGTATTGATGTTTGTTGTTTATTTTTCTGTTGATTGAAAGATGTACCAAGATATAGCGTGACGCGGATTAACCGAGGCGTTAACTTTCATTAAGAAGTAAAAACCAACAAGTGGTGTTTTGCTACTATAATCTATGGTGAATACTGTAACGGGAAAAACCGATTGGATTGTTTTCTGGGAAAAGGATGTAAATAATGCAGGTTAACATTTTTCAAAACTGGAATAATTTGGCATTAGATTTGATCTCTCTGTCTCTCTATCCACTCTCTTAACATTCATTGTTTTTATCTTATAATCTATCTATGGGTGTGTCTCTTTCTCTCTCTCTCTCTCTCATATGTGTGTGTGTGTGTGTGTGTATATATATATATATAATATTCATAATTTATGTATTTTTTTCGTTTTCAAACAAATTCGTCTAGCCTTACATTTCAGTGATTGCCCTATGGGTCTCATAAAGCCCAATGGGTCTAATAATGATGTCCAATGGATCTCATAAAGCCCGAAGAGTCTCTTAGAGCCTCATGCGGCTCTTCAGTGAGATTTTTGCGGCTCCGAAAGAGCCATTTCTATTTACTTCATGACTTAGACTCATGTAACATTGTGAACAAAACTGAGTAGCGGTTCTTTTTATTATGTTTACTTAAACAAATAAACCGCCACATTGGGCCTTCTAAATTAGGTCCACTCTACACAATGTCAGGTCCACTCTACACAATGTCAGGTCCACTCTACACAATGTCAGGTCCACTTTACACAATGTCAGGTCCACTCTACATTTTAGGTCCACTTTACACAATGTCAGGTCCACTCTACATTTCAGGTCCACTTTACATGTCAGGTCCACTCTACATTTCAGGTCCACTTTACACAATGTCAGGTCCACTCTACATTTCAGGTCCACTCTACATTATGTCAGGTTCACTCTACATTTCAGGTCCACTCTACACAATGTCAGGTCCACTCTACATGTCAGGTCCACTCTACATTATGTCAGGTTCACTCTACATTTCAGGTCCACTCTACACAATGTCAGGTCCACTCTACATGTCAGGTCCACTCTACACAATGTCAGGTCCACTTTACACAATGTCAGGTCCACTCTACATGTCAGGTCCACTCTACATTTCAGGTCCACTTTACACAATGCCAGGTCCACTCTACATGTCAGGTCCACTCAACATTTCAGGCCCACTTTACACAATGTCAGGTTCACTCTACATGTCAGGTCCACTCTACATGTCAGGTCCACTCTACACAATGTCAGGTCCACTCTACATGTCAGGTCCACTCTACACAATGTCAGGTCCACTCTACATGTCAGGTCCACTCTACACAATGTCAGGTCCACTCTACATGTCAGGTCCACTCTACACAATGTCAGGTCCACTCTACATGTCAGGTCCACTCTATACTATGTCAGCTTCAAAAATGGCACAGCTCTCTAAAAATTGTTCCAGATACATTAAACATTGGCTTATGTCACGTTATGTGTATATTAAACCATTAATTCAGACCAGTTTATTCACCAAGACAGTTCAACCGATATTTTTTTCCTTCTGAAAAATAATAGTTTTAGCCACTTATTATCAACGCTTTTTTATTGATATTTATTTTACCCCCTACCCTTCACTCGGTCAACGCTTCACAACCCATCCCCAATCCACACAAAGAGTATGTTACTTATGACTTACCTCACCACTGTAACTCCCACAGTCTTAACAAAAAAAATTTAACGAAGTTCCAGCCCATAAGTCGTTTTAAACTCATGACACCTGTCAATCACATTAAACAAGCATCAGCAGGTGTTAATTGTATCATTCAGGCTTAGCATCAGCAGGTGTTAATTGTATCATTCAGGCTTAGACCAAAAAAAAAAAGGATAGGACTAAAAAAAAGACAATTTTACTGTTTCAAGGTCATCTAACCGCTATGAATTTATTTAAACGTGGCGGATCATGCTTTGTTCGAGTCTTCCTTCTTGATAGCTCCGATCCTGTCTGATCAACATTATTGTTAAACTAGCTGTACCCTGCCAAACCTTTGTATAGAGTTATATCCCCTTTAGGCTTGATCGGTAGTCTAGGATTTTTTTCGTTTCGGGCAGATCCGATTTTTTCATGATTGTATTTTTGTCAGGGATGGCTATGGTTGGTTTCAGGTGTGGCGATGGTGTTCTTTTATCTTCTTTATATTTAATTACTTTCTTTCCTTTTCTTTCTTTACACTCAACTAATGCAAATTCACAAACTTCGTTTTATTAATTAAAATCACTTTATTGAATGATCTAAAGCACTTATATCCAAGAGTGAACATCAAATATTAAATCAATTCTACACAATAAATTACTACATCAATTGTCGTTCCGTCACTACAATACTACTGTTCCTACTCATCCCTTCGTTTCTTCCTAATTAACTCCCTTCTTCAAACTTAACAAAAACTACACTGCCCCCCTCTCTTTCTGTCGTGACCTGTATATCTCGTAGTCCCTACAACTGACCAACGCTGTCCCTTTCGCCCCGCCTTCGTTTTTCCACCTGTCTAATTACGTAACACCTAACTCTACACGCTGCTGCTATTAATCATCAGTCCTGACCTATTTTCACTGTCCGTGCAATTCGTTTGTCTACTTAATTATATGTCTATCAATCTATCACTCAATCTATCTGTCTATCTATCTAACAATATGACTGTCTATCTATCTATGTCTATCTATTTTCACTGTCCTTACAATTTTAAACTGGAGTACTGTTGTATTAATTCTTTACATTCGATTTAACGCAGATCCCAAATCGCGTTTATATATATGTATATATATATATATATATATATATATATATATATATACTATGGTCTAAGGAATTCACTACAGCTACACTGGGTCCACACGTTAAAAGACGCTCCTGCTGCTGACATTCAGAAATTATTCAGATCAGCAGATACTGATTCACATTTGAATTGTATTTCAGCAACAAATAAACAAACTAAATCAAACAAATAATTGGCTGCACGGTGGGGGGGGGGGGGAGGAGAAGGTCTATCAGATCATGGGAGCGCGTGCCTGCGTGTGTGTGTGTGTTTGTCTGTGTGTGTGTGTGTGTGTGTGTGTCAGGGGGACCGGGGGTGGGGGCAGAATAACAAACAACGCTATAAATAGCATTCATCGGTGACATTTCGAGAGGAAAGTTCGAAACGTCTGACAGAGCTAAACAAATAAGTAGTGTAACCCTGTCCTGCCCGTAGATGGCGGAAAGATAGGGACCGTTTTATTGTTGTTTTTATATTCTGTTTGCTTGTTACCGCTGGTCACAATTAACGTTCATAATCACCCCCTACCCTACCCTAGTACATGTAATTATACTAAATCCACCCAAGTGCTTTCATCCCACCTGCCAGCGTTGTAAACGAGTGACCTATATTGAGTTTCCCCGTTAATACATGTATGTAATATTACTTTGATGGATATCCCAGGTCCGGTAATTGTCCGGTCAAATGAAATACTGGACGTAATAAGGAAAGAGGGATAGGGGGAAAGGGGGCCGAGGGGGGGAGGGGTCAAAACATGTTATGTTGCACGATGATTTTGTTTTAAAAATACAATAAAAGGCTACAATATATCTCGAAATAAAATAACAACGCAAACAATATTATTAGCATTTAAATTGACATTTGAATCAATCAAAGTCATTGAACCGGAGTAAGTTGAGTTTTATGTAAGGTATTGTTCGGGAAGTTATTGAGGTTTGTGCAAGGTATTGTTCGGGAAGTTGTTAAGATTTATGTAAGGCTTTGTTCGGGAAGTTGTTGAGATTTATGTAAGGTTTTGTTCGGGAAGTTGTTGAGGTCTCTGTTAGGTTTATTAAATGACATGTCTGTCAATATCAACTCGTGGTGTGATGACGTCTAGATGACTTGTCTGTCTGTATCAACTCGTGGTGTGATGACGTCTAGATGACGTGTCAGTCTGTATCAGCTCGTGGTGTGATGACGTCTAGATGACGTGTCAGTCTGTATCAGCTCGTGGTGTGATGACGTCTAGATGAAGTGTCTGCCTATATCAGCTCGTGGTGTGATGACGTCTAGATAACGTGTCTGCCTATATCAACTCGTGGTGTGATGACGTCTAGATGACTTGTCCGTCTAATTCAAATATCTTGTGTTGAGTCCCCAAAGTTTTTCTTGTCTTCACAGTTTTAGATTTAAGCTTCCATAGAAATCATGTGTCCCCCCCCCCCAGCCTCCCAGATAAAACCATCTAATATCGTTGGTCTCTTCCACAGGCCTGGTCAGACCACTGAATATCTTATTTCTGTCTGTGCCCCAAGTTAACTAAATAACGCTGATGGGATTCAAACCCACACTCCTCACGTAATGACTGTCGTCCAATGGGCTTTTGAAGGAACGAGAAAAAAAGGGGGGGGGCGCCGCTAAATGTAAAATTTTGGGAGGTAGTGGGGAATCAATCGGTCAAACAGGCCAAATGTGTTAGGCGACCGTATGTGTGTGTGTGTGCGTGTGCGTGTGTGTGTGGAGCCGGTATCAAGTTCATTAACCAGGTCAGCTACTTCCAGCTGAGACAGCCCAGGTCAGAGGCCACCGCTTGTGACCAGCTGTCAGGAAATAACGAGAACTTCAATGGTAGGGCGTAGAGGTGGGGGGTGGGGGAGGGGAAGAGGCTGGGGACAGAGGCTTGCTTGAGGGGGGAGGGGTAAAGATGATAGCGGACGACCCGCCGTTGCGTAAGAAATCGAACCTGTCACGTCATCAGTTCCCTAACACAAAAGAAGCCAAAAGTGTTCGTTTCAGATGGTGGGTAGGTATTGATGTGTGTGTGGGTGGGTGGGTGCCAGTGGGTGGGTGATGTTAATGGCCAGCATAGACCCTCACCCTCGGGCATCTAATTGTTTGTGTCCCAGTTCTAGCAACAGGAGGTACTTGAGTACATCAACACCCCCACACACACACACACAGACACACACACACACACCCGTGCGATGTGCTGGTGCAAAAGGTCTGACCGACACATAATATTGTAAATTACATGGACATCAGATCTTATAATGGGGGGGGGGGGGAGTCGTAGATCCAGACTGACGTAAATAGCGAAAACATCAGAGTTACAGATGAGAGACGGTCTCTCTGTCTGTGTGTGTCTGTCGCTCATCTGTCTGTATTTAGGTCTGTTTCTCTGTCTGTCTGCCAGTCTCTCTCTATCTTTCTCTCTCTCTCTCTATCTATCTAACTTTCTCTCTTTTGTTTTTAATTTACGCACACACGCAAAAAAAATTCTTTTTCTATTAAAAACCAATCTGGACAATTTAAGAACGAACTGTATCGCTTACATCTTCATCCCGCGCGCCAAAACTCGAAACTTGAATTGATTATAAAAACTAATTGAGATACTTTAAATTTTCAAACCCTGCACCCCCCCCCCCCCCATGTTTTTTTTTTAATCCATGACTTCTCATTTATTTCTGCAAACATCGACAACAGATGAATTGCACTGAAGATTAGTAGCAGACATAACATGTAATGATATTGAGGGAGTGAGACAGACAGAGCAAACATGAACCTGAGAACACGATGTAAGACAACTGCAGATGTCTGTTGTTTCTCTGTATACATAAGGTGACAAGGACAGGAGGAAAATCATTTCTGTTAACATGATGTGCAACAATACACGATGTGCAACAGACAGACAATGATTCCCGCATACACGATGTGCAACGGGAGGGCGCATACATCTAATGTCAAATTATAAAAAAAACAAAAAAAAAAAACAACAGAAGATTAACAAGATGCACCTCCCAAAGGAAACATTCTTTGTAAACTCTGTTCATCCAATTTTATTTTGTTCAATAACCAAGGGATGTTAGCAGTAAACTTTAACACACAAAAAGAAAGATCACAACACAAACTATAACAACAAAATAGACATGAAATAAAAATAAAATAAAAAAATTAAAGCAAAGCTTTGGACAAAAATTAGTAAATATCAATCAATGAGACATGTATGACACACCACCATACATTTGATCACAATATGACACAACACCAAACTTTTTGTTACAATATGACAAAACATCAGACATTATGTCACAATATGACACAACACCAGACATTATGTCACAATATGACACAACACCAAACTTTTTGTCACAATATGACACAACACCAGACATTACGTCACAATATGACACAACACCAATTTTTATGTCACAATATGACACAACACCAGACATTCTGTCACAATAAGACGTAACACCAGACATTATGTCACAATATGACACAACACCAGACATTATGTCACAATATGACACAACACCAGACATTATGTCACAATATGACACACCACCAGACATTTAATCAGTTGCTTTGCCTTGTTCAGTGATACACTCTGGTCCAATAGAAATCCGTCAGCTGACATGCGTTAAAATCACTCAATCGTTAGCTCCATAACAGCTTGGCCTAATAAGTAACCACAAAATGTACTTTTACAGAGGTATTTAATTGTGTACCTCGGTGACTGATGTGGTGGTCTGGTCGAGTGGTGAAGAGCGCCGGGTTCTATCCTCGGTGACTGATGATGTGGTGGTCTGGTCGAGTGGTGAAGAGCGCCGGGTTCTATCCTCGGTGACTGATGTGGTGGTCTGGTCGAGTGGTGAAGAGCGCCGGGTTCTATCCTCGGTGACTGATGTGGTGGTCTGGTCGAGTGGTGAAGAGCGCCGGGTTCTATCCTCGGTGACTGATGTGGTGGTCTGGTCGAGTGGTGAAGAGCGCCGGGTTCTATCCTCGGTGAATGATGTGGTGGTCGAGAGGTGAAAACCAAAAGAAATTTCACCCGGCCCAGGCGAAAGCTGGTCAAAAGTCCTTCACCTCCATCCAGCTAAGAATGGAAGTACGCCTGTCGTAAGTTTGGGGAAGTAAAGGCGGCTGGGCGTTGTGCTAGCCACACAATCCCTTTACATGCCGAGGTTATAGAAACAGATGAATTCTACACTTCATCTCTGCCCTGAGGCCTCTTTAGTGCTAAGGCAGGGGTCGGCAACCTTTTCAGACGGAAGAGCCAAAAGTTTTACAATTTACAATTTTCTCAGTTTTTAAAGAGCCACTAAAATTTTTGTTTCAATGTTATGGTATTTGATTAGGCCGCAATTGGATATCGCAACTTGACATCAAAAGAGCCACATGCGGCTCGCGAGCCGCAGGTTGCCGACCCCTGTGCTAAGGGAAAATGTACCAACTTTTTTCTTTTCCTCGTTGAATGTGAACGATGATTCTGTTTACTATCTCTATGTATGGATGTCTATTCCAGTATTCGTCATTGAGTAAAGTGATATATTCAGCTGTTGTTGTTATTGTTTTTCAATTGAAACCATGGCCGATAACATAATAATTTCGCATGGAAGGGCACTACTATAGCTGCGGGGGCCCATTGGGGTTAATCTTTTGAACCGACAGCCAGATCTGTAATTAGCATAACGATACCGCGAAGTCTAAACTTCAGACGAAGATACTTTTTTTTTAGTCGAGTGATCGTTTGTACAGAAAGTTCTTTAAACTTGGATAATGAGTATATGGTTGTAATTACGTTTGTAGAATCTCAAGTGATTGGTTGTAAATATGTTTGTAGCATTAAAACATACAGAGACAACATCTGCACAGACAGTCAGACGGGCTGAAACACACACACACACACACGCCCACGACTGGGAATGCACAAAAGTGCAATTAACGATTTCATCATAACAAATAACAGGCAGAACTATATTAAAGATCTTTCATTGGATTTGAAACATTTGATAAACAAACATAATAAATTGTAATTACGCAACAGACCAGGGATGGAAAATTATACGGCACACCTGCCATGTTTTTGCACACCTGACACAAAAAAAATAAATACCAAATAGATTGGCAATTCATTTGAATGAATTGGCATTTTTTTGTATCGCACGCGCAAAACAAATTCTTTTCTGTCAGCCTTATTTTAATTGAAACAATCAAATTGTCTTAGTCTGTCTCAGACTAATGTTGTCTTAGTCCGTCTCAGACTAATGTTGTCTTAGTCTGTCTCAGACTAATGTTGTCTTAGTCTGTCTCAGACTAATGTTGTCTTAGTCTGTCTCAGACTAATGTTTGGTTGTGGGTTTTTTTATTTTTGCGACCAACTTGAAATTCATTTTTGGAGATTTTTAGAACCACAAACTTGATGAGTCTCTGTACTCATTGTTTTGGAATCAATCCACCAGGTTTGGGAGTAATCGTAGTTAATATACGAACCACAAAATTTGGAAGTAACTAAACTTACGAACCACTAAATTTGGAAGTAACTAAACTTACGAACCACTAAATTTGAAAGTAACTAAACTTACGATCCACTAAATTTGAAAGTAACTAAACTTACGAACCACTAAATTTGGAAGTAACTAAACTTACGAACCACTAAATTTGGAAGTAACTAAACTTACGATCCACTAAATTTGAAAGTAACTAAACTTACGAACCACTAAATTTGGAAGTAACTAAACTTACGATCCACTAAATTTGAAAGTAACTAAACTTACGAACCACTAAATTTGGAAGTAACTAAACTTACGAACCACTAAATTTGGAAGTAACTAAACTTACGAACCACTAAATTTGGAAGTAACTAAACTTACGAACCACTAAATTTGGAAGTAACTAAACTTACGAACCACTAAATTTGAAAGTAACTAAACTTACGATCCACTAAATTTGAAAGTAACTAAACTTACGAACCACTAAATTTGGAAGTAACTAAACTTACGATCCACTAAATTTGGAAGTAACTAAACTTACGAACCACTAAATGTGAAAGTAACTAAACTTACGAACCACCAAGTTTGGGAGTAAATGTACTTAATTTACGAACCACAAATTTTAGGACCCGATGTATAAAGTTTATGGCAACCACTGCACTAAGTTGGCAACCACTGCACTAAGTTTGAATAAACATTGCACTTAATTGTTTCCAATATAAAATTACGAATAGCCTTGAAAAAAATGCTGAAACGAAACACAATAATTATCATGTTTACTTTTCGTCTTTAAACTATTTAGGACTGGCTATTACAGGTATTTGAAATAAACCGGGCATATCAAAATATGCTGCAGACATGCAAGGACTCATGTCGGTTTAAGTGGTACACAATATTATAAAATCAGACGATGAATATTAACGAATTCTCAGTAACAGGCTAAAGCTAAAAAAGAAATATCAGTCTTTGAAAATTAGCTTTCAAAGCACCACATCAAAGCTCAATTGTCAAAAGGTTCTGCACCAGGGAACAGTGTTTGACACACACACACACACACACACACACACACACACACACACACACACAAACACACACATACACACACCGAGAGCCTCCTTTGCGCTACGGGTTAAAAATCAATTTAGGCCAAAATACTTTCAAAGGGAAACTTAATTGAAGCCGTTTGTTTAGATGCATTTAATCAGGCACGCCGAGAGGGGGGGCAGGGGTCATTGCCAGAGGCACCGCATCTGTAAGGGGGCCCGGCCGCCCCGACCATGTCATTTTTTTCACGACTTATTGTTTATTAAGGGGCCCGCAATGATGTCCTGCCCTGGGGCCCGTGCTGGCTCTCGGCGCCATTGCATGTAACATTATGGGGAAAAAAATGAGTCAACACCTTCCCAGTGAAGAAATGGCCTACAAATGCATAGGACACATACTTAACTTATAGGACATTTTCTTAAAATATAAGACATATACTTAAAATGTAGGACAAATTCTTATAATGTAGGACATATTTTAGTATACAGGACACATACTTAAAATGTATGACATATTTTTATAATGTAGGACGTCTACTTAAAATGAAAGCTACATTCTTAAAATTAACTGTACACTGGTGGAAAATAATTTGACCTCAGCCTAACCATCTTTTGTACAGTGTACTGTACTAATATGTACGTCATTGAATGGCACCAAAGAAACTCAAATGCGCACACCGGTGCACACAAAACATTACACCTTAGGTTTTTGGTTTCTTGTGTTCAATTTCATTACACACACACACACACACACACACACACACACGTAAAGTATTTTACAATTATGCTTTTATTAACGTTATGAAACTCAAAACTCATTTAAAATAAAAACAATAATCATCCGTTTGAAAAACAAACAAACAAAAACAAACAAAAACAAACAAAAACAAACAAAAACAAACTGGCTTTATTTTATTTTTTTTATTTTTCCCCCTTTTCCCCCACACGGACTGATCCCAACATCTTCTGCGCCCTGGGGCAGATCCGACCTTGGCACGGTCCTCGATGTTAAGCCTGTATATGAATGGGTAGGTCCGTGAACATAGGTATGTGAACATGGGTAGGTATGTAAACAATGGTATGTGAACATGTGTAGGTATGTGAACAGGGGTAGGTATGTAAACAAAGGTATGTGAACATGTGTAGGTATGTGAACATGTGTAGGTATGTGAACGTGGGTGGTATGGGAACATGGGTGATATAGGAACATCTGTGGTATGTGAACATGGGTGATATGTAAACATGTGTAGGTATGTGAACATGTGTGGTATGTGAACATGGGTGGTATGTGAACATCTGTGGTATGTGAACATCTGTGGTATGGGAACATGGGTAGGTATGCACATTATTGCACATAGGTGCTATAGTGAGTTCCACTCCCTCGGCATTCATCCCGAGATGAGTTCACCTGTCATCCCTAAATATCTCAGCCAACCCCCCTCCTCCCACCACCGTCCTATCACTTTTATTGAGCAACAAAACGTCTATCAAACGACCATTAATAAAACATTGTTTCATTATCAGTCTCTGTATGATACACCGTAAACAAAGATGGCGTTCATTTGGAAGCCTCACATTTCGGGCGTCTATCAATGCAGTTATTTCGGGCGTCTATCAATGCAGTTTTTTTTTTTGTTGTAGTTGTTGGTTTTGTTTTTTATTTCTGAGGCACATCGCCGTGAAAGTGCCACAATTGAAATATTGTTTCATCGGATTATACAGATTTATATCACCGTAAACCTACCACCACCACCACCAACCCCGACCCCTTCCCTTACTCCACTACATTAAGATAGCTCACATATCACGCACAGTATGACGTTAATACACAACAGCCGCTCCGGTAGTAAATCACTTCCCAGGTACAGCGGGGGTCGATATCTTTGTATCTGTCATTTGCTCTTGATGTTTTTTTTTAGGCCAGTGGTGGTGGAAAGGCTGTTGTAGTTAAGACCAGGGGTGGTGGGAAGGCTGTTGTAATTGGACCAGCCATGGTGGTAAGGCTGTTGTGGTTAAAACCAGCTGTGGTGGAAAGGCTGTTGTAGTTAAGACCAGGGGTGGTGGGAAGGCTGTTGTGATTGAACCAACCGTGGTGGTAAGGCTGTTGTGGTTAAAACCAGGGGTGGTGGAAAGGCTGTTGTTGTTAAGACCAGGGGTGGTGGGAAGGCTGTTGTAATTGAGACCAGCCCTGGTGGTAAGGCTGTTGGTGTTAAGACCAGCCGTGGTGGGAAGGCTGTTGTAGTTAAGACCAGCTGTGGTGGAAAGACTTGTGAGAAAAATATAAATGGAACTGATGGTATCAGAACAATCAGCATCTCCACACTGGATCACGGATAGCGATGCGGATAATCGCTCGACTGTCGATCTGAAGATCCCGGGTTCGATTTCTGGTGAGGACCAATGGATATTTCAGTTCATGGTGAAAGTCCCCGCTATATCTCCCGTAATGTCTCCATTGCCATTTCACTAACGCCTGTGGTGGTGATAAAAGCAGTGCACCATAAAAACAGTCCCATTAGTGCTTGATAGAATCAAAGAGAATTCAGCTCATCTTTAAAGGGACTTCACACACACACACACACTGGGTTGTACCTGGCCTTCCATGAGCTTTGCGCGGTTCACAAAGAGCCAGTTTTTGTATTATTCATTTACTAGCTGCCCCCTGCAAAACCTTTGCATAGAGTTATATCCGCTTAGGCTTAATCGGTAGGCTAGGTTATTTTTTTTTTAGTTTCGGGCAGATCCGATTTTTTCATGGTTGTATTTTAAACTGGAATACTGTTGTATTAATTCTTTACTTTCAATTTAACGCCGAGCCCAATTCGCTTATATATATATATATATATATATATATATATATATATATATATATATATATATATATATACCTATAAGAGGCATTTGCTGTCTGTCTGTCTGTCTGTTCCCTTATAACTCAAGATGCAGACAAACAAATAACGTGAAATTTGTTACACATACACATAATTACATGGGGAAGGTTATAGGACAAGTTTCGTTTCATATCGATGGGTAGTTTAATTGTAATTAATTTTTTTTTAGTTTAGTATTTTACTATATTAAAGTAATCTCGACGGCGCCATAAATAAAATTCCTCTGTGACGTCATTTCCCGATTCGAATAGAACTTGCGCGCTGGTGCTGTATTGTGCCTTTGTGATGCGAAGAATTGTTGTTGTTTTTTCATGCTCCCCGATTTTTACAGTTTGAGGAAGATAAAGGAATGAAGAAAGATTTTAGAAGAAGTGTGAAGCCATAATAAGTATATATATATATATATATATATATATATATATATATATATATATATATATATATAGAGAGAGAGAGAGAGAGAGAGAGAGAGAGAGAGAGAGAGGGAGGGAGAGGGAGGGAGAGGGAGGGAGAGAGATAAAAAGGAGAGAGAGAGAGGGGGGGGGGACAGGAGGAGAGAGAGAGGAAAGGAGGGTAGGAGGGAGGGAGGGGGAGAGAGGAGGGAGGCGGATGCACAGGGGGGAGAAAAGGAGGGAGAGAGAGGGAGATGGGGGAGAGGGAGATGGAGAGAGAAAGGAAGGGAGGGAGAGAGGGGGTAGGGATGGAGAGAGAGAGGGTGGGAGAGAGGGAGGGAGAGAGGTAAGAGAGTGAGGATGCAGGGAGGGTGAGAGAGGGAATGAGGGAGGGAGGGAAGGGGAGAGAGGGGGAGGGGGAGAGAGGTGGAAAGGGGAGGGAGGGAGAAAAGGGAGAGAGAGGGAGATGGGAGAGGGAGCAGGGAGGAGAGGGAGATGGGAGAGGGAGTAGGGGGAGATGGAGAGAGAAAGGAAGGGAGAGAAGGGTTAGGGAGGGAGAGAGGGGAGGGAAGGAGAGAGGGAGGATGGACGTTGGGAGAGAAGGAGGGGGAGAGGGGAGAGAGGGAGATGGCAGAGAGATGGGAGAGAGGGAGGGAGGGAAAGGGAGAGAGGGGGAGGGAGGGAGGGAGAGAGAGAGGAAGTGAGAGAGGGGGTAGGGAGAAAACAGAAGGTAAACAGAAAACATTTTAAACCCGGGCAAAGCCGGGTACTTGCAACTATTATACTTATAAGACGCATTTTTTGTCTGTCTGTCTGTCTGTCTGTTCCCTTATTACTCAAGATCCAGAAAAACAGATAACGTGATGGACAGGGGGGAGAGAAGGAGGGGGAGAGGGGAGATGGCAGAGGGAGGGTGGGAGGGAGAGAAATGGGAGAGAGAGGGAGGGAGAGGGAGGGAGGGAGAGAGGAAGGGAGAGAGGGGGTAGGGAGAAAACAGATGGTAAACAGAAAACCTTATTTTAAACCCGGGCAAAGCCGGGTACTTGCAAGTAGTATATATATATATTACGTTTTTTAACTAAATTCAAATAAACAGACCATGCCGTGGATCTCCTGAGTATCTTTCCAAGGTGGTTTTAAAAAAAACAAAACGGAAAGCGGTTGTCATTAAGACCAGGCAGCACCTGGTCAAAACAATACTATCAGATGTGATATTGATTTACACCTCAATGGTGGATAATTTGGTTGAAATATAGAGGAGACATAAAACAGTCAACAGATATGCAGCTGGATCTTGGTGTGGATGGGTATAAATGTTCATAGTGATGGAGGATGCGACGTGAAAAAAATAGTATTTATTGCAAACATGTTGGAATACCTTGAATATGAGAGTATGAATGGATCGATTGTTTGAAACTTTCGATGAAATTCTCTGCATTTCTCAAAGGTTGACTGTGACGTGCATTCGTACGCGATAATAAAAAGCAGTTACTGCTGTCGATATAAAGCTGTTACTGCTGTCAGTATAAAGCCGTTAATGCTGTCGGTAATATACAATAACTTGAAGAAGAAAACAGCATACATGTTTCATAGTATTGATGAACGGTTATATGATTGTACATTTCTGATATATCCTTACTAATACTAGTTAAATAAACTACTAATCCATTGTATGACGCGTTTCCACGGGGGACACATGAAGTGTCGGACTATTTCACGCCGTCCATGCTTCTAATGCAGCCACGAGAAGTTTCGTATACTTCCATTGCGTCCACGAGAAGTTTCGTATACTTCCTTTGCATCCACGAGAAGTTTCGTATAGTTCCACTGCGACCACGAGAAGTTTCGTATAGTTTCACTGCGACCACGAGAAGTTTCGTATAGTTCCACTGCGACAACGGCAAGTGTCTCAGTCTGGCATAGCGAGCTTAGGGTGTAGAATATTGTTTCAGTGCAGTCTAATGAAGCGTCATCTACATCAGAGTGCTGTCGATGAAAGTCCCATAATGTTCCAGTACAACGACGGAAATTATTGCAAACTTGATCTATGACTATGGAAACTTTCCCAGTCTTGCATTATGACAACGGAAACCACGGCCACGGAAATTTTCGCAAACTTCTACATCAAGAAAAACTTTCGTAATCATCCACCACGGCCACGGAAACGTTCGCAATTTGTTTTTTCCAATGCGGAATAACAAAGGATAACCAGTGCCCTACGACCGATTCAGAATTACAATTATTTCTCCCTGACTTCAATCAAACGTACACACAGGAACAGTTCAAAGGTTACCTCCCCATTATTCAAGTCCAGGCTTACCAGATAGTCATCTCATCATCACGGGGACGAATTAGAATTTCTTTTTTTTTTATATTTTTTTGTTTTTGTTTTCTGACGACGCCGACGCATTAGCCCGGCAATAAATTACAACTCAGACGACACATCAAAGATGGCTGTTCACTCTAAACTCGATGCTCGTGTATGATAAAAGTGCTTTGGTTAATTTCCCTTTCCGCGAGATATTCAAATCGGGACAAAAGTACGTATTAGGTATGCCCGACCTGGTATTCGTTTATAGCGGGTATCCTCTGCCGTAGGGACGGGGGAGATGGGGGGGGGGGGAACACTGCGTGCATCGTTGGCTCTCAAAAGCTACTATTTAATACGCCGGTTGTTATGCACCAAAAAAAAAAGTTTCATTAGCCAATAAGGGGTCATCGGGTCAGATGAAGTGTAGATATCATATGTTTATGTAACCGCGGATTATAAAGGGGTTTTGTGGTGGGCACAATGTCCACCCGCCTTTACCTCAAGAACCCATTTAAAGCTGGATTGACTGTCACCAGGACCTGGAGAATTTCCATTGGTTCTCACCGGTGATCGAACCCGGGACTCTCAGGTTGACAAACTCGGCCACACGTTCCTACCCCGCCACTCACAGCTCTATGTAAATACACATAATTATTACCCACTGATAAAATGACTGATAAAAATACACACATACAAGAATTATTCCTATACTAGCTGTACCCTACAAAACCTTTGCATAGAGTTATATCCCCTTAGGCTTGATCGGTAGGCTAGGTTATTTTTTTGGTTTCGAGCAGATACGATTTTTTCATGATTGTATTTTAAACTAAAATACTGTTGTATTAATTCTTTACTTTCGATTTAACGCAGATCCCAAATCGCTTTTAGTATCCACAACGTTAATTTATTTACAGCGTACAAAATACAAGAAATTCAAAGTTTGTGTTATTATATATATATATATATATATCATGTTTCAAACAAAGATACGGGACATTAACTGCATGGAGGGAAAAAAAAGAAAAAAAAAAGCACATATCACAGATGATCCAGCTTTGATTATCTACTGAAATAAATACTGTGGAATAAACAGAGCAACCTGTGGTGGGTGATCTCATGAAATTGATAAAATGGCGATAAATGCTCTCATGTCCCGGGGAAATGCATTTTAAGTATCGGCAACGTATGGCGAGCTGAGAGTTCTTATCGACTCTTCACTTCTCTCTAATTTTCTCTGATGTCTATACCGGTCAACTTTATATATATATATATATATATATATATATATATATATATATATATATATATATATATATATATATATATATATAAATATCCGGATATCATTGTGTGAACTTAGCGGTACAGTAGAGTGCTACCGAGCAATGACTGGCTTCGGGCAATGACTGGCTACCGGTACCGTCGACCCAATGAGTTAGCATTCATCCCCCCCTCCCCAATACACACACCCTTTCGTGGCTATTTGACGGAAATGAGGCTACAGAAACCATAAAGGTAAACCAATACATGGTTTCGGAAATATAGGTATCTCAAAAATAAAACCTATCGGCGATATAAAGTTTGACGGTGGCTGAAGGGGGAGGGGGTGGAAGATGTTACAAACTGGTGTAAAAAGGTTACAGTGGTTAGGAAATAGGAAAATAATTACTGCCGTGGGGTAGCGCTATTTGTATCATTGTATCGTTGTATCCAGATCATTCAGCGTAACATCACGTGTGGGTGTGGAAATGAGCAGACTTAGACTGGGGTGTCAATAGACAGACTGTGAAATAGAGTGTGTGAAAGAGACAGAAAAAGTGTGAAACCACAGAACAGTGTTGCCAGACATTTTAACGAAAACCACCATAGCTCTGTAAAAAAAAAAATCGCCAAAAAGCGGGTTTTTTTTTGTTTTGTGTTTTTTTTTTGTTCATCAATTCAAAATTTTGAGATTTTCTTCGGGATTTTTATTTAAAAGTATGTACAGATTGGATTTTTATTTTTTTTTTAAATCTCGCGCTACCTTTATACCAACTAATTCTTTCAATTTTATGAAAATCTTTTCACGTAAAAAAAAAACGGCCATAAAATATAAAACCATTACACGTATTTTACACGTAAACAACTAAACAGGGGGAAAGAATGTATGTCAGATTTTAATGTTACTAGAGTCATCGTTGGCTGCTTGCTGATTTACCAAACATTCATCAATTACTGGTCATTATTTGATCATCTTTAAGTCAGGGCTCGATTTACTGTCATCCCCGGCTTTGCTTTAGCTAATATATCCCTGCCGGGGATGAAACCATAGACATTTAAACCCGGCTCTACAGAAATTTTTTTTTTTATCCCCGGCACTGGTTTTTTTTCTTAAATCGAGCACTGCTTGAAGTCTGACTTCGAACACAACCAACATAAATTATTCTGCATTGAACTCCTGTATCGCACGTTCTGTGTACATTTTTTTAATACAAACACAAGCATCAATCAATTATTAGATTTTAATTAATTTTATTTTTTTTTAAGATTTCGTTTCTCCTTAATTTTAATTTAAATTAGACATTAGTAGATTTCTACTATTTACGCTGTTATTAAGGATGACTTATTTTTACTTTTTCTTTAAGAATTCATAAGTTTCAATGAAAATCAAGTCTAAAATCGCTGCATTTCATTAGCAATGAATGTTGCAAATTTAGATCGATAAAAAAGGGGGAAATCCGCTACAACAGCCATTTTTTTTTAATGAAGCCACAAATTAGAAATCTGTTATTTCGGGCGCTGTATTAAATGCCAAATTGGCATCATATTCAAGAGATGACTGGCTAGAAAGAACCAGAAAGAACAGGGTAGTTGCTAGCCATTTCGATTGAGGATCTTCTTCTTCTTCCTTTGTCTCTAGATTGAGAATCTGACTGAAAAAAAAAAATTCCCTTAACTGGTTTTATTTAATTCGGGACAATTGCAAATAAAGTTTAATTTTGTATATGAAAACTGATGGAATTTGGAAGTGATTTATTTTTTTTTATTAAATTAATTTCAATGTCTGCAGATTTTTTTTTAGAGCTTTTTGTGTTAATTTTCACTTTGTTACTGAAAAGTTGTACGCTTTTAGAATACTTAGAACGCTTCTCTATTTTTACAAGGCTTTAATAGTGTTTTTATGTGGCATTTGTTTTTGTGGGAGGGGGGTGTCCGTATCCGCATAAATGTCTGTATACATATATATATATATATATATATATATATATATATATATATATATATATATATATATATATATATATATATTGTGACGAGCTAAAGTAGATTTAGAGACAGAGACAATCCCCTTCGACCTTTTAACATAGTAGATATCTAAGAATTAGGATTAGTACAAATAATAGTGACAAGGTGACAGACAACTTAGGGCAAGGTGGGGAAACAATAGAATAGTAGACAGCAAAGGTGTGAAGACCGAGAGGCGGCGTCGGACAGGCTAGTAGGGTAACAATGACGACCAGGTGGCGCTCCTAGAAAGATTAGATAGTTAGGATAATACTAAAAGAGACTGTGACGTACTTAAGGTAATTAGGGCACGGACGCTAGGGGTATAAATAGGGGCTGGATTCGGACATTAGTTAGTGAGGGGGCAGTTCGTAGTTAGAAGAAGTTATGAGAGGAGTTTGGACCAGAGTTAGAGAAGAAAGATAGTTACGAGAGATCTAGTGACGAGGAATTTTAGTTAGTCAGAGTTGAGGCAGAGCAAATTACTGTGGATTTAAATGTGTATTCATTTATGGACTTGTTGTATTCTGATGTACATAAATCGTTGTACTAACAACGCATCGAGTTTGATTGGTTTTTAAGTTGTGACAAAGGAGTGAGCAAATAAGAGTGAAACTGACAGACATTAAGCTAAATTGACATCTCTACGTTTGAATTAAAACATACAACTCATAACATAAACCAAAGGGCTTGAGACGTTTATAGAGCATATAGAAAGAGCCCGTAACATGTATGGAATAAAAGAAAAAGGACCCGTAACATATATATATATATATTATGGTTATGAAACTCTTGGTATTGATATTACGGGTCTATTTAAAGTAAAGAGAAAACTTGCATCCCTGGTCTGTCTCAACATCCACCCAACCCTGGTCTGTCTCAACATCCACCCATCCCTGGTCTGTCTCAACGTCCACCCATCCCTGGTCTGTCTCAACGTCCACCCATCCCTGGTCTGTCTCAACATCCATCCATCCCTGGTCTGTCTCAACATCCACCCATCCCTGGTCTGTCTCAACATCAACCCATCCCTGGTCTGTCTCAACATCCACCCATCCCTGGTCTGTCTCAACATCCACCCATCCCTGGTCTGTCTCAACGTCCCACCATCTCCGGCGCTCTTGTAAATTTTTGACCAGCTCGCTTCCTAAATCTATTATAATATTAGACACCAGGGTCCTACGACCACGATAGACTTTGACAACCTGTATACAAATAGATATTAATATAGTGCTGTTACTAATATAGTGCTGTTACTAATATATAGCTGTTACTAATATAGTGCTGTTACTAATATAGTGCTGTTACTAATATGGTGCTGTTACTAATATAGCACTGTTGCTAATATGGTGCTGTTAGTAATATAGTACTGTCATTAATATAATAATTAGGGCTGCTGATTAAACTGCGTTAATTTGCGATTAACGCGTCAAAAAAATTTGCGATTAAAATTTTTAACGCAACACTTAAATGCGTTAATTTGACCAAATGCGGAAAGTTCACCAAATCGATAAATAACAGAATTTCACTCAACCATTTGAAGTTTAAGGTCCGTTCACTTATTGAGTAGATCTACCTGTCGTAATTCGCACATACCCTCACCCCCAGGTATGTCGAATGAAGCCCCACTTGTAATATATAATGAAGATGTTTTGGTTAATTAGCCCTTCGACAAGTAAACCTCCTGCTCCCTTCCCTGTCAGTGTAAAAAGAGAAAACTTTCATTCACTAGTTAACATTATATACTGTAGTGTATTGGTGGAGGTACTATAGTGTATTGTTGAAGGTATAATGAACCCGTTCATGATTAGATCAAAATAACGAGAATCTAGAAATTGTGTATAATTTTTTTGCGCATAATTTTGTATGGTATTTTGATAGTATATTATCTTGCTCGTCTGCAACAGCTGAACTAAAATACATCTGTACCCGAGACAGTGGTTGTATTTTTCATAATTATTGTGATACTGAGTTAAATTTTATATATGGCTGTTGATTTACTGCAAATAAAGCGTAATTAATGCGTTAAAAAATGCGATTACATTTTTTAACACAAACACCTAAATGCGTTAAATTTTACCCAAAAGCTGTTTATTTCAGAGTTGCAGAAAAAAATTAAAAAATCAGTAAATAACCCAATTCTATAACCAGATCAGACGAGATTTTAAAAAAAAAACAAGAAAAAAAGACCCCCGTTTGTCACGTTTGCATAAAATCATAGCAGCGATATGACCTTGAAACAATAGGATTGCCATTTCTTAATTCAAACTTATGACCCTGAATGATACAATTAGTGAACATCTGCACGTGTTATAGCTTGATTGACAAGAGTCATGGCTTTGAAACAATATGTAACTTGTGGTTGGTAAGTGACGTCATCTTTCTGCAGCTGTGTCTTAAATGAAACTGGGATGGGCAAGGGGGGGTATAAAAAAAACCCGCGTTAACAATAGGGGAGCAAATACTTTCTTGCTATATTATTATTTTATGAAGGAAAGGCACATATGTGATACATTCGATGGGAAGTGGAGGGGGATATGTACAACTAGTTTGACTACAAACAAATGTATTATATTGTGTCGATTAAAATGTGCGTTAATTTGCATTAAAAATTTTAATCATGCGTTAATTGCGATCAATTTTTTTAATCGAACAGCAGCTCTAATAATAATGTTACTAATAAAGTTCGGTTACTAAAATAGTAATGTTATTAATATAGTAATGTAACTAATTAAGTTCGGTTACTAATATAGCACTGTTACTAATATAGTAGTTATTAATATAGTAATGTTACTAATTAAGTTCGGTTACTAATATAGTACTGGTAACGGGTTTCAGTGCTCTTTGGCTTTTTTATTATTATTATTATTTTGCTTGATAACAAATAACTTGCATTTCTTAAAAACAAAACAATGACCACCATCATAACAAACATTTTCGTTGCCATGGAAATAATGGCGTTCAGTGCGAGTCACAATCATCCAGCGACACAAAACTATGTGCCTGTTGGCAAAATAATAAATGTGATTGATTACCCAATTACCTGATCAGAGAATGATAATGAAAATGAACTGACAAAATTATTGTTTATTTCATTTAATAGTAGCAGCTTCCCTCAGTTCTGTAATATATACGATAAATACAAGATATACATGTACATGAATTTAACAACACTGTGGGGTACATTATACATTCCATGAGACAGTGATTCTCAATCAGTGATTCTTGAAAGCATCTAAAATTGTCCCGCAAAAAAAAAAAAAAAAACAGATAACACTGACAAATTGACCATGTTTATAAACAAAACAAGTGTGGACAACGGCTAGTCTGATAGTTTGTTGTTTGTTTACGTCACGGCGGGCAACGTAACGTGCTTTTAATTTTTAAACAAAGGTTAGGCGTCTGCTCTCCAACAAAATGTTTTGTACGTGGCCCGCGTGGAAAAAAAAAAGGTCAAAGTTTCACGTGCCAGGGGGAGATAAGTAAGTGTTAAAGTTTACACTGGCCGCGACTTCAAAAAGGAAAAAAAAAACAAAAAGGTTAAGGACAACTGCCATGAGGCATGCAGGCGTTCCTCTGGCTAAAGCCATGGTGGTGGAAATAACGAGAGTATGGGTTGGGACGGGGGGGATATGGGGGTTGGGTGGGAGGGTCTAAATACAATTATTTCAAAAAGATCATAACAACCGCTGCTAGAAATGTGTAAAGTCCATGTAAGGATGGGACGTTCCATCTCTAATATAAACCGCTAATAGGGCGGGTATTCTGGGATGACGTTCTTTTATCTCCTCCAAAGAGAGAGTGCGCTAGGTATGGAGGCGCCACGGGAGACAGAGAGAGACGTAGTAGGCTCAAACAATGGGCACATCTGACGTAGTCGGTTTCAACAATTGGCACGTATGACGTAGTCGGCTTAAAACAATGGGCACATCTGACGTAGTCGGTTTAAACAACGGGCACATCTGACGTAGTCGGCTTAAAACAATGGGCACATCTGACGTAGTCGGCTTAAACAACGGGCACATCTGACGTAGTCGGCTTAAACAATGGGCACATCTGACGTAGTCGGCTTAAAACAATGGGCACATCTGACGTAGTCGGCTTAAACAACGGGCACATCTGACGTAGTCGGCTTAAAACAATGGGCACATCTGACGTAGTCGGCTTAAAACAATGGGCACATCTGACGTAGTCGGCTTAAAACAATGGGCACATCTGACGTAGTCGGCTTAAAACAATGGGCACATCTGACGTAGTCGGCTTAAAACAATGGGCACATCTGACGTAGTCGGCTTAAAACAATGGGCACATCTGACGCGCGCCAGAGGTCTTGCGTTGCAAGGGGTGGGGGGCGCCCAAATGCAGCTGACATGTATACACGCTTTATTGTCATTCTTTTTTTTTTTTTTTAATTTTATTGCACTGCGCCCGGGGCATCAACCGACCGTAGTCCGCCTCTGATGGTGATAGTTTCACCAGACCGGGTCCCACCATCCTGACCCCCCGTGGCTGTGTGTACAAGCTGGTGCTACTCTATCACCATCATTTATCATATTCCGTCCATCTTGATCAGCGGGCCACTGAACGAGCACAATGAGCCCTGTTGGTAATTTATGATTGGCTGCTGTGCGCAGCGTCCTTGACAACAGTATTGCTGACCAGTGTGCGTGGGTTAGTTACCACTTTTTTAATGCAGTGCGGGCGTATCCCGGCTTTACGCGGGAGGTGCGTTCAAGAAGTGACGGCGCTGAACGAAACAGCGTTTAGCGGGGCAGTATTGCAAGCAGACAGACAGACATGCATACAAACGGAATTGTAGACAGACGTGCGGGATCGAACGAACAGACGAAGTACATATAAGATATATTTCCCTGGCTGGTTTGAGTTTAAGCTTTGCATTACACCGACGAACAAAAACAATGAAGTGTCATTAGTCCACTAACTCTACTAACAGCAAGAAAATAATCTCGAACCCATTTTCGGGATTTCCCCATTTCCTGCCCATTCTAGCACGTGAGCTTAGAGTTTAAGAGATTATGTATAGTGTCTCTTAGCTTCAGTGACCTTTGACCTCAACAGAAATAGGCCTTTGGGGGGCAGCACCGAGTCCACGTGAGCTCATGAACGACATTATTTGCAGAAGTCAGCACCGGGAATGTAGAGTCCAGGGATTTTCCAGCGCAGACGGGATAAAAAGTCCGTGGCTATTTATTGTATGCATGTCAGATGTAATGTGATTACACTTCGCTGTGGCCAGAGTATATATCAATAACGGGATTAAAAAAAACTATTTTCAAAGATTAATTATAAATACTTTGGGTTCTAGTTTATCTTGTGCACATAAAATATAAGATAATATAACAAACTAAAAACGATAAATGGCCAAACACATCATTCTTTATAGTATTTCCCCATTTTACTTTTCTGTTTATATTTTTTAATACAAAAAGACAGTGGCTTTGTTTAGTCAGAATAATAACAACACTCATTTACTTGATGTGTTTAGTCGGTTAACAAACCTCTAAAACAAGAATTAATTTAAACAGTATTTTTTTCTGTAATGAAGATTCTATAAGCTAATAACTTCCCAACGTACTGAAGTAGTTATAGACAAATTAACTGACTCATGTTGTACTTATTTATCATTGTTTGTTCCATACATTTGTTAAAAGGAATCGCTTGGTGCCATTTTGATTCTTCATCGCTATATACTTTTTTTCATCATCGTATGGCAGTGGTTCACATTTATTTATATTGATACACAGGGTGGCCCTAAAGTATGTTTACAGTTATCAAGTACACAATTTATTTGAAAATTCGACACTATAACAGTGTGAAATTCGTTAGACCTATTAACATAAACAATTTCATCTCTCAGATACTCAAAATGCCCTCCTTCAACATTGCAACATTCTTCAAATTTCTCCAGGACACTCTGAAACACAGTGCGGCACAAAATTTCACTCTTCATCAATTTATGTGAATGCGAGATGAATGTAATCTTTTAAAATCATTTATTGTTTTTTGTGTTTCTTCTCATAAACGTTGTTCTTACCAACACACCCCCCCCCCCGAAAAAAAGAAGTCCATAGGTGTCAGGTCAGGTGAACGTGGTTGCCGTTCGATACTGTACTTTTGGGCCACACCCTCTCTGTATATATTATCGATTATGTAAGTAATCAACAAAATTGGCGAACCCACACTTTGAGAACTGCCGGGATGGTTCGGACATGATGACAGTCGGTTGTGTGGTCCGGGTAATTAAAATGACGCCGCCAGACACAGAGAAGGGTGGTTACTCATTCTGTTTGATGTCGCGCCTCCGTGTCAGGTGCTCAACTTCAAATGTGTTAGGCCCGTGTCAGTGAAACCATGAATATAGCCACTCTATTGACATGGACATAGCCACTCTATTGAAATGAATATAGCCACTCTATTGACATGAATATAGCCACTCTATTGACATGAATATAGCCACTCTATTGACATGAATATAGCCACTCTATTCACACTTGTTTAATTAAATGTCCCTCTAGTTCGCAGAACAAATATATATATATATATATATATATATATATATATATATAGCGATTTTGCGTTCTGCGTTAAATCGAAAGTAAAGAATTAATACAACAGTATTCCAGTTTAAAAGTTTAAAATACAATCATTTAAAAATCGGATCTGTCCGAAACCAAAAAAATAACCTAGCCTACAAATCAAACCTAAGGGGATATAACTCTATGCAAAGGTTTTGCATGGTATAGCTAGTGTATATATATATATATATATATATATATATATATATATATATATATATATATATATATATATAATAGCGGTCTGAGTTCTGCGTTAAATCGAAAGTGGAAAACAAGAATTCAAAATGGCGTCTAGTCGGGGTATGGATGCGATAAATGTTGGGTTTTTTTGTTAAATTTACAGTTTTGAATTGTTTCTGCGGTTTCCAAACATGAAACCTATTGGCCAAAATGTGAAATAATTCCATTTAAACATTTGTTTGTTTGTTTTTTCTGTATCTCTACAACATACTGAATCTTTAAATTGTAATAAAACCATAGAAAAATCGGATCTGTCCGAAACCAAAAATAACCTAGCCTACTGATCAAACCTAAAAGGGAATATAACTCTATGCAATGGTTTTGCAGTGTACAGCTAGTATATATTTATTATTTCAGCTCCTGGAACTTGTGTTTGTTTATTTCTCTTTACTATTATAACAACAACAAAAATGTTGTTTGTTGCTTGTTGTTTTTTACGAGTTGGGTAAACCGGTAATGAGGGAAATAGACATAGATCTCCAAAAGGTAGATTTTTTTCTGTTCTTCTTTTATGGAAAATTTAGGATCAAAAACCGGTTTTTAGTTGCTTCATTTACCGGTTTTCCAATTATAGAGATTCTTAAAAAAAAAAAAGGTCTTTTTTCTTTATTGTAAATATCCAGTCTGTAGTCTTCCTTGCTGGACCATATGTCACGTGAGTGGAAGTTTTAACGAGCCTTATGGACGTAAATAGTCGCGTGGTGTTGACGTCATACCAGCTGCCAGGTCGAGAGTAATTCACCAGTTAACGTTGGAGATTGAAAAACAGCAGAGTAAATAAAAAAAAAATCAAATAATAAAGCGCGCATCAACTTAGAACTTTTTTGTCTGTTCTATTTCTGCTCTCACTGAAAAGGGGGGGGGGGGAGTGGAGGGGGAGGGCTTGGGCTGACCATTACCTTGTGTCTTGTTTCAAGATCAGTGGTCTCCTACCCTGTGTGCCGGGACGGGGTTGTTGAGAGATTATTCAACATTGTTCCAATTTAACAAATAGGAGGGGGCAGCGGCGTAGCGTGGGTATCGGCCGCCCAGGGCGGAAGACGATTTTTACGCCCTCTCATTCAGGTATTTCAATTTAATCTATACATTTTTGCCGCCCCCCTAAAAAGTAATAAAAAGTGCCGCCCGGTGCTGTGTGTGAGTCTCTGTTCGGAACAGCTTGTCGTATGGCTGCGCACCTCGTCGTTTGGCTGCGCATAGTCGTATGGCTGTGCACCTAGAGTCGTATGGCTGCGCACCTAGTCGAACTGCTGCGCTTCTAGCCGTATGGCTGCACACCTAGCCGTATGGCTGCGCACCTAGAGTCGTATGGCTGCGCACCTAGCCGTATTACTTCGCACCTAGCCGTATGGCTGCGCACCTAGTCGTAAAACTTTAGGTCACGGTGGAATAAATGATAAGTTAGGTTAACAATTGTGCGAAGTAATTACAATTTTTTTTTTTTAAAAAGCAAAAAAAAAAAAAAATTAAACCGGCTGTCCAGGAAGGAGTGACCCGTGTCCGTTTGTCCGACAATAAGACCAATTAACGAGACAGGACAGATGACAGTGTCGAGAGATTAAAGGTAGACGCTTAATAGGAGGAAAGGAAACCGAGAGATGGCGAGGGGGTGGGAGTGGAGGAGAGATGAAGAGAGCGCGAGACAGTGAGAGTCAAACTGTCTGACACTTGGCTACTACGGCTGACTGTTGAGTTCTGATTTGTTTTTTTTTTTATTTTTTAAATTCGATCAAAGGAATAAACAAACAAAATACATTCCCGGTGCTGACTTCTGCAAATAATGTCGTTCATGAGCTCACGTAGACTCGGTGCTGCCCCCCAAAGACCTATTTCTGTGTGTGTGTGTCATTTATTTATTTATTTTATAAAAATATAAGAAGACAACATTGTTTATAAAAAGAAAATTCGGTACGAATACAAGCGTACCTGCACACAAAATGTACAAACAAATGTACTCTCTCTCTTTTTCTCTCTCTCTCTCTCTCTCTTTCTCTCTCTTTCTGTCTCTCTCGCACTGACACACACACACACATATCCTGTCCAAGCTGGAAAGTTATAAAATAAGTTAACGGTGAGATTCTTCAACTTCCCATCATAGCTCACGCGCAAACACAGCTACACACACACAGTGACCTACACACACATATACACACACTCACACAAACACAGTGACCTACACACACACATACACTCACTCACACACACACAGTGACCTACACACACATACACACACTCACACACACACAGTGACCTACACACACAGTGACCCACAAACAAACAAACACACACAGCCATAAATCAACGGGTCTGGGCCCAATGATATCAATAAGTTCACGGTGAGATTCTATTTCTCTCAATCTTCGCACCGAAATCTTTAATTCCGGCTGAACTACGCCCGGGGGTTCTGATCGTCACGAGGGGAGGGGGGCAAAGTCTGAATCAAGGTCTCCCTAGACACCGATGGGAAGCAGTACCGGTGTCATGTCTCATGAACGGAACCTTCCAGATAACTGTATAGTTCCCTGGTCGGGCCGGCCAGAATAGGAAATAATTTTTTTGCACTATTACTGTTAGAAACGGGGAGAGAAAAGAAAACTAACAAAGAAAAAAAAAGGTTGAAGGTTACCGAAAAGGAAATGGGGAGGAAAGTCCAGCAGTAGTTTTCAAAACCTGACAGATTCCAGATGGAGTCAAGACGGACGGGAGGGGGGGTGAACTGGTAGTCGCCGATCTTTGTTCCTTTACCTTCTCGCATATTGACCGGATCATTAAGAAATCTACCTGAAAAGGGAGGGACGGGATTCAGGGGACGTCGGTGGGCCAGCTGGGCCCCCATGGATTTCGCAGACGATCATGCTCGATTTCCACACAGCCAACAACAGATGCAGTAGATGACAAATCCAGCATTAATAACAACGTAGAAGGTTGGTCTCAGTTTCAAGAAATCGACGGTTAATTGGATTACAGCTTGTGGACAATTTAATTGTTTTTATCGGCGGTCCCCCCCCCCCCCAACATTTTTCTCGCCGGGGACCGGTCAGCGTTTGATAATTTTAATTTGGTGCGCTCGGGGACGGACGGTCGTGTGGTAAAGCGCTCGACTGCCGACCTGGGGATCCCTGGTTCGAGGACCAATGGATATCATGGCTTAAGTTCTCGCTATATCTCCCGTGGTGCCTCCATGACCATTGCACTATCGGCTATGATGGGGGATGAAAGAAGTGCACCATCAAAAACCGTCTCATTAGTGGTTTATGGGATCTAAGAGATTTCATCTCATCCTTACAGGGACTTCACACACACACATACACACACACCGTGGCCCACTGGAAGGGGGTGGGTGGGGGTGTTGATAATTTCTCGTCCATGGAAAGTCGCACAATCACCAGATAAATAAACAAAAAGGAAATAATTTTATGTTTTTTTTTTTTTGGGCGGCAAAGTTACATTCGTTCGACGGACCGGTAGTATTATAAGCCAAGAAATTAATGCCTGGGGGTGGGGGGGGGGAAAGGGTATGATTTACTACATAAGTCAGTCTGACATCATGTCAAATTTACGCAATAATGACAGCATGGCATTATCTTACCAGATTGGTTAGATGTTGCTGGGGGGAGGGGGGTGAAAAATAAATGACGCTAGGCTGTTATGATCTACGAGGCATTAATGCGTCATAACTAACTGGTAGCGTGCCATGTGACGTGTCAGTACACCAAAGGGCACCAGCTATACGTGATGACGGAACACTTGGAGGTCACACTTACAGTCAGCTAAAAAAAAATAAAAGAATCACGCTACACTGCTGTGACTTTATTGTACTGTTTTATTTCAGTTATTCATTCGTTCATCTCACTCTCTCGCACTCTCTCTCACTCTCTCATTTCTATCTATTCTCACTCTCCCATTCTCTCTCGCGCGCAAACTTTCTATCTCTCTCTCTCTCTCTCTCATTTCACTCTCTCATTTCACTCTGTCATTTCTCTCTCTGTCTCTCTCTCACTCAATTCCTCTCGATGAAGAACGTTATTCTCACCATTACGACGCCTAACCAACGTATTACTAGTTCTTCTCTCCCTTGCATCTCTCCGTTCCCTTCTCACATTATTTTTCTATTTTTACTCTCACTTCAAAAACGAGGTATAGACTATAAGCCAAGTAAAAAGTAGGGGGTGGGGGGGAGGTTCCTCTATTAGCTCCTGTGATTATCCCGAAAAGACAAAGTAAATTTTAGAGTAGATTTCACAGACAGTGTGGAGTAGGGGTATTATTTTGTTTTTTAAATGTTGAAAGTGTACTAACAGATGTTTTAGGGGGGAGTAGGAGGGGGGAGGCGAGACACGGATATGTCGATAGATAGACTCATGTACTCTTCCATTTATACACACACCGAGACACAAAATTACATACAGTGAGACACAACATATCATACAGTGAGACACAACATTACATACAGTGACACACAATACTATACACAGTGAGACACAACATAACATACAGTGAGACACAACATTACATACATTGAGACACAACATAACATACAGTGAGACACAACATAACATACAGTGAGACACAACATAACGTACATTGAGACACAACATAACATACAGTGAGACACAACATAACATACAGTGAGACACAACATTACATAACATAGAGTGAGACACAACATAACATAGAGTGAGACACAACATAACATACAGTGAGACACAACATAACATACAGTGAGACACAACATAACATACAGTGAACACATTACATACATTGAGACACAACATAACATACATTGAGACACAACATAACATACATTGAGACACAACATAACACACAGTGAGACACAACATAACATACATTGAGACACAACAACATACAGTGAGACACAACATTACATACAGTGAGACACAACATAACATACAGTGAGACACAACATAACATACAGTGAGACACAACATGACATACAGTGAGACACAACATGACATACAGTGAGACACAACATAACATACAGTGAGACACAACATTACATACAGTGAGACACAACATAACATACAGTGAGACATAACATAACACACAGTGAGACACAACATAACATACAGTGAGACACAACACAACATACAGTTATACACAATACTATACACAGTGACATACAACATTACACACAGTGAGACACAACTGTGTGTGTATATGTGTGCATGTATATCTGTATGTATGTGTATCAAAGTGTGTGTGTATCTGTGTGTATGTGTTTATTTATGTGTATGTGTGTGTCTATATGTTTTTGTAAGTGTGTGTGATGTGTGAGTATGTGTATGTATGTGTGTGAATATGTGTGTGTGTATGTAATGTGTGTATGTGTATGTAATGTGTGTATGTATGTGTGTGTATGTATATGTAATGTGTGTGTATGTATGTGCGTGAGTGTAATGTGTGTGTATGTATGTGTGTGTATGTGCCTGTATGTGTGTATGTATGTATGTGTGTGTGTGTAATGTGTGTGTATATGTGTGTGTATGTGTATCATATAGATATTCCATGAGTAAGTCACCTTTAATTAACATACATCAAACAATCAAAAACAAGTATATATCAATTACAATGACGTGTGGAATCAACATGCTGAATACACACATTACAGATGTCACGTGATAACCGAAGTCTAGGGGAGGGGGACTAACTAAAAGGTAATAAATTATATGGTGTCCTTAACCCCTTCCCCCCCCCCCACAAAAAAACACTCACTAATAAAACAAACATCAAACATACTGATGAATAAATAACACGTATTGATAAATAACACATACTGCTATATCTCTATACTTATAAGACGCATTTGTTGTATGTCTGTTCCCTCATAACTCAAGATCCAGAAAACCAGATAACGTGAAATTTGTTAAACATACACATAATTACATGGGAAAGGATATAGGACAGGCTTCGTTTCATCTCGATGGGTAGTTTAATTGTAATTAATTATTTTAGTATTTTACTATATTAAAGTAATCTCGACGGCGCCATAGATAAAATTCCTCTGTGACGTCATTTCCCTATGATACATTTTTAAAAGAGGGGTAACTCCCGGAAACTCCAATTGTAAACATGATGAAATCAATAGTCATATCTATTTACCTATCGTTTTATGTATTCGGAAGATTAAAATTAAAGGTGCACTTTAATAAACCGAAATACGTTAATTAAAATGTTTCTGTGACATTATTAACATTATTTATTATCTCAATGGGTTGTTTAATTGTAATTAATTATTTTAGTATTTTGCGGGTGTTTTAAATGTTATTGCATTCAAATTGTATCAATGCACAGGGAATCCCCTGTATTCGCGCACCAAGTGACAGAGAAGAAAGGGCTAGGGACGGGAAAAAAAATAAAATATTGTTGGTTTTTTTTTCATGCTGCAATTACCCGGCTTTGGCCGTGATTAAAATAAGGTTTTCTGTTTGTTTAAGAAGCGTAATTTGACGTTTAATTGTACAGAGAGAGGGAGGGGGGGAGAGAGATAAAGAGAGAAGTGGGGCAGGGAGGGGGAGGGAAGGAGGGGGCAGGGAGGGGGAGAGAAGGAGGGAGGGAGAGGGAGGGTTGGAGAGAGAGGGAGATAGAAAGGAAGGGAAGGAAAGAGAAAGGAAGGGGGAGTAGGGAGGGAGATAGAGGGGAGGGAGGGAGATAGAGGGGAGGGAGGGAGAGATAAAGAGAGCGGGGGGAAGGGAGGGAGAGGAAATGAGGGAGGGAGGGAGAGAGAGGGAGACGGGAGAGAGAAAGGAGGGAGGGAGAGAAAGGGGAGGGAAGGAGAGAGGGAGATGGGAGAGTTAGGGAGGGAAGGAGAGGGAGGGATAAAGGGAGGGAGGGAAAGAGAAAGGGATAGAGGGGGTAGGAAGGGAGAGAGGGGAGAGGGAGGGAGAGAGAGAGGAAGGGAGAGAGGGGGGTAGGGAGAAAACAAAAAACTTTTTTTAAACCCGGGCACAGCCGGGTACTTGCAACTAGTATATATATATATATATATATATATATATATATATATATATAACACATCCTGATATATAGCACATAAATAAATTCTACATAAAAAATATAAAACAATAATGCCAGAGTAATGGACTTGCTGTGCTCGAGGCATTTGTCAAATATACTTCGTTTAAGAACAGACAAACTGACAGACAAACTGACAGACATTTTGAGGACAAGTTTGAATCAAACAAACAAAGACCAAAAAAAAAAACTGAAATGTGGACTGGGACACACGTTTTATTTTTTTAAAAATTCAATTGTTTTGGCCTCTGTAGCGGTAAGGTGGATCAGGTGGCAGCAGGTTGAAACATCAATGGACGTCACGGGAGATCGTCAAACATCGGGTTAAATGAAGACTAGCGACAAAATAATACGTAGTAATGACAGACTAGGAATGTGGTAATGGTAGGGGGGATAGAGAAAAGAGAGAAAGGGATAGAGAGAGAGAGAAAGAGATGTAGAGGGAGAATAAACAGTTTCGATCTCAGATAAATGACAGCCATTAGTAAGTCAGAAGGAATAGTTACTATTCTAGTCACTTACAATAAGACGAGACAACCGTAGTTAGTTAGTCACAGGGTCAGACAATGTTCTATTTGGAACTACAATAGTAACGACGTCACGCCGCTATAAATTGACGAATACATTCATTTCGCTTAAAACAATTATTTCTCTTTTCTTCTTCCCCCAGTACTGTCATTAATAAGACCACCATCTTCAAGAAATCTATAAATACATCACCGAGCCTGTAAAGGAAACGTGGGGGGAAAGAAATCAGCGACCAGTCCAAAGAGAAGTTTCCTATGATGCCATAAATCAAAGTGGTTGTATGGACTAGGCGATTTATGTGTTTTTATTTTCCGCGTCTCTTAACCGGAGCACAATGATTCTATCGGAGCGTCCTCGACCTGCGGTGCACATATGTCGTCGGGAGGGCAGCTGCGACTCACTTCAGCTTACTCACATGAGTCGGATCTCGTAGGTACTCACTCCGCCGACGCAGTTAAGTGTAATGTCGAACTTTTCAGCTTTAAAGTTCACACCAACACTCAAACATGGTCATTTAAAAACAGATTTCTACACGTGTTAAACAAATACATATATATATACATGTCGAATACATATACTCCAAGGATAATAAGTAAAGAAGGAAAGACGGATGCGCAAGTCTTCTAAAGCAGATTCTGCTGAAAGCCGGACATTGCTATTCCATTGAAACAGACACCATAAGAGCTAAATGCGGGGGATTTTGTAAAATTCCTTCATCTTTTGACAGGCACAATGCCTACATACACGCCCATGAAATTAACATTAAAACAGAAATCCAGAAAAATACAAAAGGGCATTGGATGTTTTCAAAATCCTTGATTGTGGGATATTTTACCTTTCGGGATATTCCGGACCATCCTGAACAGACATGTTTTGTGCCAATGAAACTTTCCTGGTCAACGGAACTGACCCGGACATTCAGGACCTAGATTCGGCCAACGCGTCCACTGCATCGGTCAGCAAGCTGGTCAACTACTACATCACGGATATCGCCATGCCGGCCACCTGCGCCCTGGGCATCCTGGGGAACCTGCTGTCCCTCATGGTGCTGACCACAGAGAAGCTCCACCGGACACTCAGCAAGATGGAGATCTCGGCCCACATCGGGCTGACCGCTCTGGCCGTGTCGGATTTTCTTTTCTGTCTTCTGGTGCTGATAGTGACCCAGGTCAGTTGTTTAAGTTCGTGTATCTCTGTATATGTATTTGTGTATGTGTCTGTGTTGATCTATACGTATTATGTGTGTGTTTGTGTGTACATGTATGTGAATTTCTGTATATGTATGTTTTGATCTATACATGTTATGTGTATGCTTGTGTGTATTTGTATGCATGTATTTGTATGTATTCTCTGTATTTATGTATGTGTGTGTGTGTCTGTCTTTGTGTGTGTCTGTCATTGTGTGTGTCGTTGTCTGTCTTTGTGTGTGTCGTCTGTATATGTATGTGTGTGTGTGTATGAGTATGGTGTCATGTTTATGACTGTACCTGTTGGTGTCTGTATCTCTGCGCATGTCTGTGTTTGTATTGGCTCTCTGTCTATATTAGTTTTGTACCGCGCGCTATTGAATGTGTATTTTACTTGCGTGTGTGTGTTTGTATAATGTATATCTTTGTGTTTGTAAAGTGCACCGAGCCAAGTGTGTGGTGTTATGTGTGCGAGTGTGTGTGTGTGCGGGTTTGTTTGCTTTATTGTTAACTAAGTTTTTGTTGTTGTTGTTGTTGTTATTGTTGTTTTTTAGTGTGTTAAAAGCTTAATGAAGCTGTAATGACAAGGTAGTGACACTGATACACAACCCAACACACCCACGCACGCATGCGCACTCATCTTCAATAAATCACTTCAAATACAGGGTAGGGATAAAACGGTTGTGTGTACAAAAATAAACTCGTGTAAATCATGATTCAAATCACGAAAAACGAACGGGACGCCGGTCAGTGCTAGCCTGCGTCCAGCTCATCAATCACCGGTCACTCACACTATCTACGGCCCATAAAGAAGCTCTCGGACATTTACTGGACCCGAAAGGGTTAATGAAGCCATTCGCTATGGTTTTTTTACTACTTTTTACTACTTTTTATATTCCTCTCCCGTAACATTTCCATTCTAAATCTCATCAGCGCCCTATAACACATCCCTCTATGTCGTCAAAATCTCATCAGCGCCCTGTTACACATCCCTCTATGTCGTCAAAATCTCATCAGCGCTCTGTTACATATTGTCTATGTCGTCAAAATCTCATCAGCGCCCTGTTACACATCCCTCTATGTCATAAAAATCACATCAGCGCCCTGTTACACATCCCTCTATGTCATCAAAATCACATCAGCGCCCTGTTACACATCCCTCTATGTCATCAAAATCACATCAGCGCTCTGTTACACATCCCTCTAGGTCATCAAAATCACATCAGCGCCCTGTTACACATCCCTCTATGTCGCCAAAATCTCATCAGCGCCCTGTTTCACACCCCTCTATGTCGCCAAAGGCCTACAGTATATCCCGTTCTCTTCCACCCCACAAAACATTTTGTTCCACTCTATCAGCGGAACTCTTTTATACAAATATGTTCTAAATACATCCGCTTAACTCGATAACATGTTATTTTTTTTTAAGCGAACTATACACTCGCGTTCAAATAATATTCGATTATACAATTTAAAACATAGCGATACTTAGTCTATCGATATATATTTTATCCCAATATGTAAATGTTATGTAAGGACGGATGGCTGAGTGGTGTAGATAATCGACTGTCAACCTGAGAGTCCTGGGTTCGATCCTCGGTGAGGCCCATGGAATTTTTCCAGGTGAAATTTGATGCAAAGTCGACCCACAAGCCCTTCGTTTGGCCCGTTAGGAGTTTCCTGTCAAATATAACGGAGAGATGGATTATAGACATGCCATTTTTTTTACCCTCAACTGTTAAGGTCATTTGGGGGGGGGAAGGAATTAACACAACAACAGACATATATGTATATATTGTGCTATCGTACGTACTTTCAGGGGGGCGTATATACTTGGCGGCGCCCATCACCTCTCCAAGAGTTCGGCAAATATCATTGTCTTGCCAGGGATTGAATCCTGTACTCTTTGAACGTGAGTCGAGTTCTCTATCGACTTCGCCATTCAGTTATGATATAAATCTGTTTAAAATCAACATCTGGTCTCTAATCGCATACCATTAAATTATACATTTTTGCAGCCGAACCCCCCAGAATTAAATCAATTTTTTTTTCTAACCCACTTGACACGGTTAAATCAATATTATTTTTAATTGTAGTTTTAATTTTTGAAATTAAACGTCATAGTTTCAAAATCAAATTGTGGGGACAAACAGATTGATAAGTAATAATTTCCATCAAAACGATTTATAAATTCTCTATATCATTGACTGTACTGTTACTAAAACTTACAACTGAAAGTACGGATGTACATGTGAGAAACTATGACTGTACGGATGCACATGTGAGAAACTATGACTGTACGGATGTACATGTGAGAAACTATGACTGTACGGATGTACATGTGAGAAACTATGACTGTACGGATGTACATGTGAGAAACTATGACTACGGATGTACATGTGAGAAACTATGACTGTACGGATGTACATGTGAGAAACTATGACTTTTTCAATCGAGTCCAAATTGTTTTACTTTTTACTACTTTAGAGATATTTAACAAAGTAAGTTATACTTGGCGTATAACGGCTTGACAGGATAGTAAGGAGAGGGGACAGTGTCTAGTCGGTTAGATGAGAGCCCTATGTGTACAGGACAGTGTCTAGCCGGATAAATGAGAGTCCTATGTGTAAGGACAGTGTCTAGCCGGTTAGATGAGAGTCGTATGTTTACAGGACATTGTCTAGCTGGTTAGATGAGAGTCGTATGTGTACAGGACATTGTCTAGCCGGTTATATGAGAGCCGTATGTGTACAGGACATTGTCTAGCCGGTTATATGAGAGCCGTATGTGTACAGGACATTGTCTAGCCGGTTATATGAGAGCCGTATGTGTACATGTATGTTAATACGGGTCATTTCACCCGGTCAGAGGTATTTAATCAAACGCAGGACGTCGCCGACAGACCTAGACTATCCAGTCCAGTCACGCCTACAGCCTCACGGTACTATTGCCTGTCCTATCACTGGCCCGACCCTCCCCGGTCAGTTCAATAAGGTCAGCGTGATATTTTAAAACACAGAGACAAAAACAAATCAATACAAAATTAATATTTAAATTATAACGTAAAGTCTTAGCATGTATCAGTGCATACTGAATGTGTCTTCAAAATGAAACAACTGAAACTTTCATTAGTCATGTACATTACACGATGTTTACACTTTGATTAGTAATGTACATTACACTATATTTACACTTTGATTAGTCATGTACATGGCTCGATTTACCGCCGGGGATGCCGAGGATATCCCCGGCACTGAGAACTGTCATCCCCGGCTCTGCTTTAGCTAATATATCCCTGCCGGGAATGAAACCATAGACATTTATCCCCGGCTCTGCAGAAATTTTTTTTCATCCCCGTCACTGGTTTTTTTTCTTAAATCGAGCACTGCATTAGACTATGTTTATGTTCTTTGTAACTGCATTAGACTATGTTTATGTTCTTTGTAACTGCATTAGACTATGATAATGTTCTTTGTAACTGCATTAGACTACGTTTATGTTCTTTGTAACTGCATTAGACTATGATAATGTTCTTTGTAACTGCATTAGACTAAGTTTATGTTCTTTGTTACCGTGGCCGAAAACTTCAGACCCCGACAATGGAAGTAACGAGGAAATGGGGAGACACAACAGGATATCACTTATGGGCTATAGGTGTGAAAAAAACAAGCAATTAAGCCTGTTCCATTCTGGACACAGGACGTGTCAGCACATTTTCATGTTATGTATCAGTACGTTTGTTAGCTTTCAGTAAATATTTGTAAATTTTGGAAATGTTTATACATTCAATTGTGTAATGCATATATCTGTAAAAAAAATATTATAAAGACGTTTCTTTATATTTGAAAAAAAATTATTTTCTCTTAAATCTAACTACAAGTGGTTTGTGGTTACTGAAATAGGACTCATAATTGAAAACATTCGAAATTGTAGTCATTTAATCGTCTGAAAACTCCGTCAATTGTTGCATAGCTCTGATACTTTCAATTAAACTCAGAACACAAGCTTACTATTTTATTTGATGAGTTTCTTAAAAAATCTTGAAACTACGTGCTGCTGTATTTCGCACCAAATGAATGGGTTATTGAACGTACAAGGTGTAGAATGGGGCCATATATATAATATATAAGCCCCTTAGGAGCCCTGAAGCCCGGCCCTCAGAGGTCCTATCGCGAAATGAACTTTTGATGTACACATGGCAGGCCAAGAACTACAAAATGATATATACATCATGGGTCTAGGACTTATGGTTGTTGAGATATAGGGCGCTCCTTTATTAATATAGTTTATATAGTAAAAAACGGTACTTTATAAGCCCCCTTTTACGGCCCTCAGAGGTCAGATCGCGAAATGAACTGTTGATGTACACTTGGCAGGCCAAGACATACAAAATGATATATACATCATGGGTCTAGGACTTATGGTTGTTGAGATCTAGGGTGATGACGGACAGACAGACAGACAAAACGGGGACAATGCACTAAAAACACCGTGTACGGTGAACTATACGGGAGCAACACCCTAATGGGGGTGGGGGTTGGGGGGTGCTTTACTACAATGAGGCCCCAATATCCAGTACAAGCCCCTAAAGCTCTATAAATCTCTAAATCTCTAGCCCCCCCCCCCACCCCACCCCAAAAAATATCTCAGAACGGGTGTGCACTTTTGGTTGCAACAGACTTTGATATTTTTACAACGTGTCAGCATGTTCCCTATGTCTAATTTAAAGTCTGTGCGATAATGTGTTATCAAGTAAATCATCCCATGTCAAAATATTAATGGGGTGCCCATCCCACTTAGGGACCGATGACGATTGCCACAGCTATCTGGAGCCGACCTAACAGAATTATCGACCCCCACCAGCCACCACCACACTCACCCCCCACTCCATGGAATAATCAATGTGCTGGGTAAATGTGGCAGCGTCTCAGAGTATAAAAATGTAAATGGGCATTTAGCATGGAGGGGGGAGGCTTATTTTGTGGGAAGGAATTACCCGTCAGGCCCAATCGGACAGAGACAGACAGGCAAGGCAGACAGACAGGCATAAGAGACAGACAGGCATAAGAGACAGACAAGAATTAGAGACAGACAGGCAGACAGACAGGCAGGCAGAAGAGGCACGCAGGAAAGGCAGGCTGACATGCTTCAGAGACAGACAGGCAAGGCAGACAGACAGACAGGCAAGGCAGGCAGACAGACAGGAGAGACATGTTGGCAAGGTAGACAGACAGATAGACAGGCAAGGCAGCCAGGCAAGGCAGTCAGACAAGGCAGACAGACAGGCAGAAGAGGCAGGCAGACAGGTAAGCAAGGTAGACACAGGGTAAGGCAGACAGACATGCAGGCAGGAGAGACAGGCAGGAGAGACAGACAGGCAAGGCAGACAGACAGGCAGGAGAGACAGGCAGGCAGTAGAGACAGACAGGCATGGCAGGCAGGCAAGCATGGCAGACAGGCAAGGCAGGCAGGCAGGTAAGCAAGGTAGACACACAGACATGTAGAGACAGGTAGTCGGACGAACAGGCAGACAGATGGACGGACGGATAGATAGATAGATACTTTCTAGTACATGAAAGATACGTTATACAAACAAACAGATGAAGACAAATTATGGTATGTATCTTAGATCAAAACTTAAAAAAAAAAACTAACAGATTTGATTGGGCTAATTTCGATATGACACCAATGTGATGGTGAATGGTTGTAATTAAATTAGAATTGAACTATTAACGGTGGGTACAGACTGGTCCGAAATGTTCCTGACTCTAGTGACTAGACGATATGTGGTTATCAAAATATGGCTACATGTAGCCAGCCATTGTACCCGTTGTACTTTTCTTTCTTGGATAGAGGCTTCCACTTTGGAAATAGATGCAAAGCCTCATGACAGATCACAGTGGGTAAGATAAATTACACAGTATAAAAAACTGATTTATCATCTAACGTGATATGAAATGATTATCAGTGCATTTAATCAATTGTCAAACAAGTTCTTTTTTTTTTTGTGGAAAAAAAAAAGCACAAAGAAAGGTGCGAAAATTTCGGAACTGAGTGACACTTGAAACTTCGCGAGTTAATGACGCGTGGAAAATGTGTTTTTTTTTTTCCACTCAGTTGAGGCGAAATAAAGTTGTTAAAACAAAAGGAAACGAATTTGACCGTCTTTGAATTCAGCACTTCTGGCATCGCACGTCGTTTGACGGGAACTCTGTCGATAAACGAACGCATTAGCGCTCCGTTCTATTATGACCCACACAACAAAAGAAGTAGAGCAGCATTACAGTTGGGTGATAAAATCAGTCCATTTGGGGTACGGCCCATTATATCTATTGTAGATACGAATGTACAGATACAACAAAGGGTAAAAGAAATGTTATTAGCAATGTCAATAATAGAAAATCAAATGATCGCAGTTTGCCGAAAAAAATTTTTTTTTTTCTGTTGTTGACAATTGATATTAAAATGAATGATTGTTCAATCTGTGGTGCAATGGTCTCCACATATTTAAACACGTATAGCGCCTGAGTTATGTCTTTCACTTTTCTAGAACCTTCTTAACAAAGAGATGTACTTTATAACAAGGTAGACGGACAGCCGGACACCCAAGTGATAGATCGACGGACGGGAATAAAAGGCCTACTGACCAACAAATTGATGAAGGGAGAGACAAATACACGTACAGAAAGACAGACGTGCTGACAGAGACAGGTGATTGGTATGTAGGTAGGTATGGGTTAGATAGTTATAGCTTGGATAGATAGAGAGACAGACAGACGATAGATAGATTAGATAGATAGGTAGGTATTAGGTCGGTCGGTCGGTAGGTAGGTAGATAGATAAGACATATTTTGCATAAATCAGACAGGAGTGCAGCGTGCGACTATTTGATTGACTGACATGATTGACTGACATGGCATGATTGACTGACATGGCTGACTGACTGATTGAGGAACAGATTGAGACCCACCTGTTATCAAACCATTTCGTCAGCACTGTGTCCCCCCCCCCCAACACTTCAAACAGTCTCTCAAAGGCCCATTAAAACAACAACTCCAACACCAGCGAGGAAATCAATGTTACTTTTGTCTCATTCAGACAGTGAATGTTTCATTGTGTTTCTGTTCGGGTCGGTCCGTGTACAGACATTGACACTGAATGAAAAATAAACATCACCGTATGAAACAAACACAAATATTTCCAATCATCTTGGCCCTCATCGCCGGGGATTCCCAAATTATTATCTTCTGAACCAGGGGCACTAACTGGAGTGGGCCCCCATGTCTCATCTACAGTTGAACAATAATTTGAAGGCTCCGGCATACACATATTTACAGTATATACATAATTACAGAAAAAACATTTTTTCAGTATATACATAATTACAGTAAATACATATTTACAGAATATACGTAAGTATGTTCTTAAAATGTCAAAGTGTTATGATCATTACAATTCTATATTTAGATATTTGGCGTCTGTTAGGTGTAAAGCAGTCTTTGACCTGGAGGCTTCCATGGATATGTGTATACCCAGGGCATAGACGTCCAGTGATATCTGTACACAGGGCATAGACGTCCAGTGATATCTGTACACAGGGCATAGACGTCCAGTGATATTTGTACACAGGGCATAGACGTCCAGTGATATCTGTACACAGGGCATAGATCTCCAGTGATATTTGCACACAGGGCATTTACTTCCAGTGATATTTGTACACAGGGCATAGATCTCCAGTGATATTTGCACACAGGGCATAGACTTCCAGTGATATCTGTACACAGGGCATAGACGTCCAGTGATATCTGCACACAGGGCATAGATCTCCAGTGATATTTGCACACAGGGCATTTATTTCCAGTGATATTTGTACACAGGGCATAGATCTCCAGTGATATTTGTACACAGGGCATAGACTTCCAGTGATATTTGCACACAGGGCATTTGCTTCCAGTGATATTTGCATCCAGAGCACAGATCTCCAGTGATATTTGCACCCAGAGCACAGACCTCCAGTGATATTTGCACCCAGGGCACAGACCTCCAGTGATATTTGCACCCAGAGCACAGACCTCCAGTGATATTTGCACCCAGGGCATAGACCTCCAGTGATATTTGCACCCAGAGCACAGACCTCCAGTGATATTTGCACTCAGGGCACAGACCTCCAGTGATATTTGCACCCAGGGCACAGACCTCCAGTGATATTTGCACCCAGGGCACAGACCTCCAGTGATATTTGCACACAGGGCATAGACTTCCAGTGATATCTGTACACAGGGCATAGACGTCCAGTGATATCTGTACACAGGGCATAGATCTCCAGTGATATTTGCACACAGGGCATAGACTTCCAGTGATATCTGTACACAGGGCATAGACGTCCAGTGATATCTGTACACAGGGCATAGATCTCCAGTGATATTTGCACACAGGGCTTTACTTCCAGTGATATTTGTACACAGGGCATAGATCTCCAGTGATATTTGTACACAGGGCATAGACTTCCAGTGATATTTGCACACAGGGCATTTACTTCCAGTGATATTTGCACCCAGAGCACAGACCTCCAGTGATATTTGCACCCAGAGCACAGACCTCCAGTGATATTTGCACCCAGAGCACAGACCTCCAGTGATATTTGCACCCAGGGCAAAGACCTCCAGTGATATTTGCACCCAGAGCACAGACCTCCAGTGATATTTGCACCCAGGGCACAGACATCCAGTGATATTTGCAACCAGGGCACAGACCTGCAGTGATATTTGCACCCAGGGCACAGACCTCCAGTGATATTTCGGGACCAAGGCTACGGTATATACAAATATTTATTCATTTATCAATTAAATAATAATTAAATATTTTGAATGTACGTATTCCGAACTGTACATCAAACAGTTCAACAAATTAAATTGTTTAAAATTCAGTTAGTACATGAAAAAAAGGAGGGGGTGGTGAGAAACTCAAGTTCATTCAATTGTCAATAGTCACTCCATTACCAATCAGAAGAATTATGTGAGATTCAGTGAGATTCTGTGAGATTTTGTGTGGTTCTGTGAGATTCTGTGAGATTTTGTGAGATTCTGTGAGATTCTGTGAGATTGTGTGAGGTTCTGTGAGATGTGAGGTTCTGTGAGATTCTGTGAGAGGTTCTGTGAGATTCTGAGAGATTCTGTGACATTCAACTTTGAGCTAAACGTATGAAATTTAATTATAGACCATTATTATGGGGACGTGTATTCGGTTTCAGTCTAATCTAATAAAATAAAAATAAAATGACCGGAGTTATCAACAGTGAAACAACCACGCCCAGCACAATGAAATTATTGTTTAAATAACAAGAGTGCTTTCATTTTTGATTATTTGTTTGTTCTTTTTGTATGTTTGTTTGTTTTGTGTTTTAACATAAACAGACCCTTCCCTTCCCCCCTCCCCCCTCTGTTATCCGCTGGGTTCAGTTGATGGATTACTTTATCACATATCAAACAGAAAACAACATTCGTCAATGGAAACGAAGTCCAGCCAGTGGCAGCCAGTCCACTCTCTGTACCATTTATTGGTCAACCAAGTAGCCTATTTATGTAATTTTTTTTTATTGTCCAGGGTGGCTTGTAAACAAGTCGACGATCTAGTTATGCTGTAACATTTATTACGTTATACTGTAACATTTATTACGTTATACTGTAACATTTATTATGTTATACTGTAACATTTATTATGTTATACTGTAACATTTATTATGTTATACTGTAACATTTATTTTGTTATACTGTAACATTATGTTATACTGTAACATTATGTTATACTGTAACATTTAATGTTATACTGTAACATTTATTATGTTATACTGTAACATTTATTATGTTATACTATAACATTTAATATGTTATACTGCAACATTTATTATGTTATACTGTAACATTTATTATGTTATACTGTAACATTTATTTTGTTATACTGTAACATTTATTTTGGCTCTTAAACTGTGAAATCTTTTATCGATCAGCACAATTCGGAGTTAAGCCATTCGGTTTGTTAGCTGTACATCCGTCTTTATCGAAACCCCAATACAATATTTGTGTGTGTGTGAGGGGGGCGGGCTTAAGTAAATGGGGTTTTCCAGGCAGTAGCGTAGTTTACCAAGGATGGGCTATATATCGCCCACACCATGCGCTGTCGCATAAAACGCGCTACTTTTCTCCTATCTGTAAAAGAAATCTCAATGAGATATCACCAATCCTAAGGTTGCGTTTGGTTTCTATGACTTGAGTAAAAGTAACTTATTAGGGTTTTTTTTTGTTAATTTATACTGTATGTTGTAGCAAATATTTCACTACCGAGAAGCGGTGTTGATAACTCTTGGACTCATGTCACATTCCCAGTCTTATCGGAGTTGTTTGATTTTGTGTATTATTGTATGGTACGGTCTGGATGCAGCCCCGTAGCGTGAAAATTCTAAAGCAGGGGCCAGGCATTCTACAGCAGGGACCAGGCAATAGCAGGGGGAGGCAGGTAATACAATTTACTAAGTAGAACAAATAAGCAGAGGGGGGGCCAGACCAAACGCAGGAGGTGCCGCCCCCCCCCGGCTCCCCGCACGCTACGGGCCTGTCTGGATGTTGATGCTAATTATGTAAGATATATATGTGTGAGACGCGTGTACACACTTCAAATGAATGACCCGAGCGATGCCGAGTCATGTGTGTATGTGTGCTCATAATGTTCTACTCACAAGATATCAAATTAACAGGGACTTAGAACATGTGTTCACAGTTGAACACACTTAGACCTTAAGACTTGTTCACGTATACACAAGCACCCATCGGAACAACAGGATGAACAAAAAGACTTAATAACTGAATATTACGTCTCGCTCGCTTGGATGTTCATTCACGTCTAATTGTATAATAACTCATTCATCCATCTACTCAAATAAATCGCGTTTGGTGTTGTTTATAGATTGCACTTTTTTTTTTTTTTGGTATTCGCCAGGTCAGTAGCTCTCAAACTTTTGGTGCTCGCCAGGTCAGTAGTTCTCAAACTTTTGGTGTTCGCCAGGTCAGTAGTTTTCAAACTTTTGGTGTTCGCCAGTTCAGTAGTTCTCAAACTTTTGGTATTCGCCAGGTCAGTAGTTCTCAAACTTTTGGTGTTCGCCAGGTCAGTAGTTCTCAAACTTTTGGTGTTCGCCAGGTCAGTAGTTCTCAAACTTTTGGTATTCGCCAGGTCAGTAGTTCTCAAACTTTTGGTGTTCGCGATCCGGACATTGAGATCCACTGCTCTAGATACTGGCCATAGTTTTCCCGTGGTTCGATTAACCGAGGCCAAAATCTAATTAAATAGAAGACAATAACAATGTTGAGTATAATGTCACTGGATTGTTTCACTTTCTGACTAGAGAGCTACACACTCTTCAGCAATAGCAATTACATGTAATCAATTACATGAGATATTTCTTGCAACCCACGCTTTTATCTAGAGCTATTTATCAATAAGACTATCAATCTCAGTCTTTCTGTTTATCAATCCACATCTTTCTTTCTCTCACTCAATGTGTCACCAATGTAACGAGAATACAGTGGTCACAGTGAGAAACCAGCGCGGTCATGTACGTCATAATGACCTTTGTGGACCAGATGTATGAGAAGCACAAGACTATTTCTGTCAATACTACATTTAAAGTGAAAAAAAAAGTCAATTTACAGCTCGCCATGTTGAAATTTATCATCAAAGAAAAGGGGGGGGGCGACATTCGGTTTGACATGGGGGGGGGGCAATCAACCATTGTGCCGCCACTGGCTGGCCCCTTACAACTCATTATTTTTACTTCCAGAACTAGAGCCGCGGGAAGAGTTTATTAGAGTTCCAATCAGGCTTAACGGAGCCATTAAAGCGTATGAAGTGTAGATAAAGTGTAGATAAAGTGTAGATGAAGGTAGATAAAGTGTAGATGAAGTGTAGATAAAAGGTAGATTTATCTATTCCTGCCTCTACGGCATATTAAGAGGTGTGTGTCTTGCAAAGAAGTTTTTTTCAAACTATCGCGTTTCGCGACCCACTATGACAACAGTTTTGGTTTCCGCGACCCACTATGACAACAGTTTTGGTTTCCGCGACCCACTATAACAACAGTTTTGGTTTCCGCGACCCACTATGACAACAGTTTTGGTTTCCGCGACCCACTATAACAACAGTTTTGGTTTCCGCGACCCATAATTTAAAAACTGTATGAAAAACTAGAGTGCGTGTTACATCAACTGTAAGTGCATTCATTCCTGAAATAGAAACATTATTTTAAGATATTTAAAAAAAAAACTCTCTCTCTGCTTATTTTCAAATTATTGGAAAGTGTGCGCTAAAGTTACTGATACCAAATATATCACCTGTGTTTAAAAATTCTTTAGGGCTAGTACACCTTTGTTATTGGGTCTCTCTGATAGGTTTCGCTCGGTAAGTCGAAGGTGATCAGGTTATGTGTCCGAAACGGGATAATCCCCAATTAACATCCTGAACGACTATATGACTCCTGCAGAGTCGGTTACGGTGAAGGCACAGTAAATAAACTGTCGGGGTGGAGGTTTAGTAATCAGCAGACCAAAATCCCCGGGATGGAGGTCACAGGATATGGTCGAAATCGTAGCCGCCTCGTAATCGACTCCTGGTCAGATTTCCATTTTTTGATATTGTTCATGTTTCAAATGCTTCCTGCAACAGGTGGTTAAGCCCATAATATATATACTCCACATATGCAAATGTTTTTATATTCACTTATTTGATTGTGTTTCACTTTGCTTACTCAGTCCAAATTCTTATTCCCAAAATTCAGCCTTAAAAACGAATTCTAGTTTTTTGCTTGTTATCTGCAATATTTATTAGGTTACTGTTATGATGTTGTGGTTTATTTACAGTGCGCCCACTGTGTGGCTATTCTATAAATTTAATTAATGTTTATCTGTAGCTTTTAGTGCCATACAATGAGCAGGACAAAATTTAGGGCCCCCCCTCTAAAATAAGCAGATCAGGGTAAATAACATCGAACCAGGACCCCCTCCCCCCCCCCCCAAGTCAAAGGTCGAGCGCTTTACCATAAAACCATCTGTCTCCGTGAAGTGTAGAGGTAATTGAAGTCAACCTGACAGCCATCACACACACCTACCGCACAACTCACGTCTAAAAATATCCAACCTAGAGCTAGCTCAGCCGAAAATAGGGTTGAAAATATTATCTCCCCGCGTTATTTCCCTTAAAAAAAATTGTATACATTAAATTAACTACCTTGACCATTTTCTGATTTAAGCAATGCGACAACTTATCAAATAAAAATAACATTTAAGCTCCGAAAATGAAAAATAAAAATATGAACATACAGAAAAATGGGGGAAAAAAATATGAGATTTATATAATTGATCTGTTCTGTTCAATGAAACGCACACATAAGCAGATTACACAAGTAGGCAGATTACACAAGTAGGCAGATTACACAGGTAGGCAGATTACAAAAGAAGGCAGATTACACAAATAGGCAGATTACACAAGTAGGCAGATAGGCAGATTACACAAATAGCCAGATTACACAAGTAGGCAGATTACACAAGTAGGCAGATTACACAAGTAGGCAGATTACACAAGTAGGCAGATTACACAAGAAGGCAGATTACACAAGAAGACAGATTACACAAGTAGGCAGATTACACAAGTAGGCAGATTACACAAGTAGGCAGATTACACAAGTAGGCAGATTACACAAGTAGGTTTCTATAATGTACCCAAACATTACGGGTGCGTCAGTCAATCCAAAGAGTTGAGTCATTTTCTACAAAAACTTTTTTTTTTAAATTAAACCAACCCTCCCCAGCAAAATACGTTGTTTGTTTATTTGTTTGTTTGTTTGTTTGTCTGTTTTTTTTGTTTGTCTGTTTGTTTGTTTGTTTGTCTGAATGTCTGTTTGTTTGTCTGTTTGTTTGTTTGTCGGTCTGTTTGTGTGTTTGTTTGTCTGTTTGTTTGCTTGTTTGTCTGTTTGTTTGTTTGTTTGTTTGTTTACATCTAACTATCGTATAGTTTAAACTTTCAAGACTGAAACCAACCTATCATTGTAAAAGACATTCGCTTTTTTACTCAATATATTTTCTAAAAATATTCGTATTAACTTAGGATTTGTTTTCCTTATAATTTTCAATAGACATGTCATGAAGAGTCGAATTATTTAAAAACAAGCAATTAAGCCTGTTCCATTCTGGACAAGGACGTGTTAGCGCATTTTCATGTTATGTATCAGTACGTTTGTTAGCTTTCAGTAAATATTTGTAAATTTTGGAAATGTTTATAAATTCAATTGTGTAATGCATATATCTGTAAAAAAAAAAAATAGTATAAAGACGTTTCTTTATATTTGAAAAAAAATTATTTTCTCTTAAAAATAACGACAAGTGGTTTTTGGTTACTGAAATAGGACTCATAATTGAAAACATTCGAAATTGTAGTCATTTAATCGTCCGAAAACTCCGTCAATTGTTGCATAGCTCTGATACTTTCAATTAAACTCAGAACACAAGCTTACTATTTCATTTGATGAGTTTCTTAATAAATCTTGGTGAAACTACGTGCTGCAGTATTTCGCACCAAATGAATGGGTTATTGAACGTACAAGGTGTAGAATGGGGCTATATATATATATATATATAATATATAAGCCCCTTCGGAGCCCTGAAGCCCGGCCCTCAGAGGTCCTATCGCGAAATGAACTTTTGATGTACACTTGGCAGGCCAAGACCTACAAAATGATATATACATCATGGATCTAGGACTTATGGTTGCTGAGATATATGGCGCTCCTTTGTTAATATAACTTATATAGTAAAAAACGGTACATTATAAGCCCCCTTTTACGGCTCTCAGAGGTCAGATCGCGAAATGAACTTTTGCTGCACACATGGCAGGCCAAGACCTACAAAATGATATATACATCATGGGTCTAGGACTTATGGTTGTTGAGATCTAGGGTGATGACGGACAGACAGACAGACAGACAGACAGAAAAAACGGGGACAATAGAGCATTTTTTTTTCGAAAATGCTCTAAAAAAAAAAGCTGTTGTTGTTCTTTAAATATGATTACATTTTTTTTTCGTTTTTAACATCTTGGCTTCAAAAAAAAAAAATTATCAGCGTTCCATTTGTGATATTTTGATATTTCCATATTAATCTTCCACTTTTTTCCTCCCTCCCACATCAATATCACCCGACCCTCTCCCCAACAGAGACCATTATAGCATCTAATAGGCTTCAATTGAAAACAGTTTCAGACAAAATCGAGACCTTCGATTATGGTCTGGTTTATATGGTTCAATTGTCGTCTGGTTTGTATGGTTCAACTGTCGTCTGGTTTGTATGGTTCAACTGTCGTCTGGTTTAGATGGTTCAATTGTCGTCTGGTTTATATGGTTCAATTGTCGTCTGGTTTAGATGGTTCAATTGTCGTCTGGTTTAGATGGTTCAATTGTCGTCTGGTTTATATGGTTCAATTGTCGTCTGGTTTATATGGTTCAATTGTCGTCTGGTTTAGATGGTTCAATTGTCGTCTGGTTTGTATGGTTCAATTGTCGTCTGGTTTAGATGGTTCAATTGTCGTCTGGTTTATATGGTTCGATTGTCGCCGGTTTGTATGGTTCAATTGTCGTCTGGTTTGTATGGTTCAATTGTCGTCTGATTTGTATGGTTCAATTATCGTTTCGTAATTGCCTCATAAATTAAAAAAGTAAGTAAAGTTCCCTAAACCCTAATGGGCCATCGGGAGGCAGATGAAGTGTAGAAATCATCTGTTTCTATAACCTCGGCATATGAAGAGATTGTGTGGTTAGCGCAACGCCCAGCCGCCTTTACTCCCCCAACGTAAAGTCAGGTACCCATTTATAGCTGGGTGGACATGGGGACTTACACCAAGACCTGGAATTAATCCCAAGGTTCTCACTGAGGTTTGAACCCAGCACTCTCCGGTCGACAGTCGAGCGCTCTACACCGCACGACCATCCGTCCCCTTTCATAAATTAAAATTGTTCAATTGTTGTCTGGTAGATGGTGGAAATTTGATATTGATGGATTATGAAATCGAATAATAAGTCTCATTGAGCCAATGTAAAGCAATGGATATATTTCATCCACTGGATTACATTCAACAACCGTATTAAGAACGGTGATACATTTCATCAATTACATTCTGTTTAACAACAGTGCTAAGCAGACGATACACTTCCCAAGCTACATTGTGTTACTGGGTGTACAAAGAATCGTTCATTAAGAATTAATTTTTTTCTTAATATTTCATGTAATGTTTTGCTAGCGTCAATATGTTTCCGTATTCATGTTTATAAACAGAGGCGGATTTAAGAATGGGCGCACTCAACATCGCCCAATTTTAATCCCTTTAATTGACTTGTTGACTGACTCTCATTTTCTAAAGAGCCCAACATTTTCCTCTGCGGCAGGGGCCTCACGTGACCTAAATCCGCCCCTGTATTTTAAGTGAGTGTAATATGATGTTTGCCAATACAATTCTCATGTAATTTCAAATACTATTTTGTATTATCTGCCCTTAAATATTTATGAATCATCCGTATTTGAAATTATGGTTGTTTATATCTATATATATAATAGCGGTGTGGTTTCTGCGTTAAATCGAAAGTAAAGAATTAATACAACATTATTACAGTTTAAGATCGTCAAACGTAGACAATAGTAATAAAAATCATGAAAAAATAGGATCTGTCCGAAACCAAAAATAACCTAACCGATCAAACCTAAGGGAATATAACTCTATGCAAAGGTTTTGCAGGATATAGCTAGTAAATACATAATGCTGGTATAAAATCAAAGCATATACACCCGACAGATGTACGTCTAAATGTACTGGCATGAAGTACTAAATTTAATGAGCAATCTGCTGTTTGTTGATATACATAACAGTCTGTAATCCTGCTGGTCTTTGGGTCTCGAAAGTTGATAATTTATTTATTGCTAAGTTTTAACAACAAGACCGGCTTATGAAAGTTGTTTTTTTTTGTATGGTCTATAAGTTTCTTTGGCGATTGCGTCCTAAATGTGATCGCAAACTATAAACAACATACTCTAGGTTCAAGAACGTCTTAAATGTCATCGCAAACTATAAACAATATAGTCCTGGTTCAAGAACGTCCTAAGACTCACTGAACGTGATTGGGTCTATCGTGCAGGACACTTCGCTAAGTGGTTTTAGCTTGCAAACCGAAACTATTGGCTATACGAGACTTAGGAAGGAAATACAAATTTTGGAGACCGGCACAACGGTATTTAGGCCTACTGAACGAAACATTAGTGCGCAACATAACGGTATTTAGGCCTACTGAACGAAACATTAGTGCGCAACATAACGGTATATAGGCCTACTGAACGAAACATTAGTGCGCAACATGACCGTACAAAGGCCTACTGAACGAAACATTCGTGCGCAACATGACCGTACAAAGGCCTACCAAAAGAAACATTTGTGCGCTCGGTTGTAGTAATGAATATGCCAGCGCTCGTCTACAAAGACACTGTGCCCAATAACAAAACAATTTGCAACCGGAAAAAAATTTGCAACCGGAGAAAAATTTGCAACCGGAGAAAAATTGCGTTTCAACTGACTCATGGATTTGTACCAACAGCTGCTGAATTATATCAGTGATTAATGAAATGGGTGATTGTATCGCCATATCCGGTTACAGACACTCAGGTTTACAACTTACCTCGGACAATGCAAATTGTTAACATTGTGTGCTATTCACTGCGCGTGCGAATCATTGCGTGTTATTCATTCCGAGTCGCTCACTGCGTGTTTATTTAAAGTAATAAATAATGCCTGAATTATTTATTTTAGATTTTTATTTATACACAAACTGATCACCTTTGTAGCTAGAGTTCGGGGCCGCCCTGTGTGGACCAGTCAAATGCCCACCTATGTCCGGCGGCTAAGTAAGTGTCGCCAGGGATGAACCGCAGCAGTCTGTACTTCCCTAGTTACGGTCACAAATTCTAACGGGACATGTGGATTTCCCGAGATGTGATAAATGGAGCTTAAATTCAGCCGGGATCCCGATGTTATGTCTTATGCAAACATGATAATAGCATGATGTCTCTAGCGCATACATGACAATAACATGATGTCTCATTCATACATGTCAATAACACGATGTCTCATTCATACATGACAATAACACGATGTCTCATTCATACATGACAATAACACGATGTCTCATTCATACATCACAATAACACGATGTCTCATTCATACATGACAATAACACGATGTCTCATTCATACATGACAATAACACGATGTCTCATTCATACATGACAATAACATGATGTCTCATTCATACATGACAATAATATGATGTCTCATTCGTACATGACAATAATATGATGTCTCATTCATACATGACAATAACACGATGTCTCATTCATACATGACAATAACACGATGTCTCATTCATACATGACAATAGCATGATGTCTCATTCATACATGACAATAATATGATGTCTCATTCATACATGACAATAACACGATGTCTCATTCATACATGACAATAACACGATGTCTCATTCATACATGACAATAACACGATGTCTCATTCATACATGACAATAACACGATGTCTCATTCATACATGACAATAACATGATGTCTCATTCATACATGACAATATTATGTGACAATAACACGATGTCTCATTCATACATGACAATAACATGATGTCTCATTCGTACATGACAATAATATGATGTCTCATTCGTACATGACAATAACATGATGTCTCATTCATACATGACAATAATATGATGTCTCATTCGTACATGACAATAACATGATGTCTCATTCATACATGACAATAATATGATGCCTCATTCATACATGACAATAACACGATGTCTCATTCATACATGACAATAACACGATGTCTCATTCATACATGACAATAACACGATGTCTCATTCATACATGACAATAACATGATGTCTCATTCATACATGACAATATTATGTGACAATAACACGATGTCTCATTCATACATGACAATAACATGATGTCTCATTCGTACATGACAATAATATGATGTCTCATTCATACATGACAATAATATGATGTCTCATTCGTACATGACAATAACATGATGTCTCATTCATACATGACAATAACATGATGTCTCATTCATACTTGACAATAACATGATGTCTCATTCATACATGACAATAACATGATGTCTCATTCAATGTTCCCTCTGATCTGCGCGCTTGCACGCGCGCGCAATTTTTAGAAAACCTCCGCGCAGAAAAAAATTATTCCCCGCGCACAGAATACAATCTGATGAAAATATTACTTCAACTAAATTGCTTATAATATTATTTTCTAAAATTGTCAAGGAATTTAAAAAGTGGTGCTAATATTTGTTTATATTTGGTATCTACATACAATTTATTTACATAAATTCAATATAAAAAGTTATCGCTTCGGTTTCAGCAAAAATAAAACTTCGATTTCCTTTTCACCTAATTTATTCAAACGCATGCGCATAAATAATTTCTTCTGTTTTCAAAATGGATGATCGTTTCGTACTATAATTAATTAAATAAATAGTTGTAGAAAATAATTTCAAAATGTCGCTACATAAAATGTGCAAAAAAAGAAAATGTGTTGCCTCCTTCAAAAACGTGTGGCTTGACGAGTTCGTCCAAACGTTTATGCCGGAGTCAAAAATCACCCTGTAGCGTTCAACTGAAAAAGATATTTACTTATGATGATGATGTTGGTGTTATATGTGTCATCTGCCAAAAAGCTAAAAGTGGAAGTGATTTTTGCACTGGAAAGATTTGGGATGGCATTTTGAAATTAGATTACCTGAAAAGGCATTTAATAAGTAAAAGCCATCAGACTAGTATCACTGCATTGTGAAATTTAACTGGTTTACGAGGCATGTTAACAGAAACAGCCGAGGAGAGAGACAAGAAAAAAGAACTGAAAAAATCAACTCCAGAGGAAATTAAAGTTCTAATTGATAGTGTCATTTTAGCGGTTAAAATGAATAATTCAATGCTCTCTGTTACAGACATTAATGAGCATATGTCAAAATAGACAACTTTGCCTGACAGCTAGAGGAGTAAAAATTATGCGTTCGAATTTCTTGAATCAATAAACAAAGTTGTCAAAGTAAAAATTATGAATGATATAAGGATGTCTTCATATCACACAATTACAATTGATTAAAGTACTGACATTTCAATGTCAAAAATGCAAGTTATTTATTTTAAATTTAGATTGTTAGATAGGTGTGTGTATAAAACAGTATTTGGTGGCATTGTCAAATTAAAGCCACGTGATTCAGAGGCAATAATTGAGGCAATGAAAACTTTTTACAAATCAATTAACCTTAATTTATCTAAACTCGTAATGTTCACATCTGATGGTGCATCAGTCATGTTAGGATCAACAAATGATGTTGCTGCACGTCTTCGACAAGAAATTCCTCATATAGTACAGCAACACTGTGTTGCTCATCGGGAGGATCTGGGAATTTCAGTTGAACATTTTTATGCTAAATGATGTTTTTCTTATTCCGCTATTTTTTTATGGAACTCTTTAACCGCTTCTTTAACTACGTCTAAATCACTCATGGCATTCCGACAGGGTTTGAAAACGCACTTTGTCAAAGTTCATGTTTCGAGAGCTTTTGCTCGCTACATAATAAGCGCTATATAAATTTAAGTGACTGATTGATAGATTCACTTCCTTTGTTCCTGAAACTACCAATAGCTAATAATTTCAATAGCGATTAGCAATTACTTCAGAAAACCCTATTTTCCATTTTGTCTGGTTATTTTAGGTGACTAGCAGTTTTATTAGTTTTAGACTAAGTCATATAGAAATAGTTGCTTTTTTATTAACATTGTTCGAATAATTCTCGCAGATTCGGACTACAAACAACAGCCAATATTTTTTATAATTTATTCCAAACTGGCACCCAAATTTTTTCGAAGTTCTAAAAAGTTGCACAAGAATTTTTTTTACCGCGCAGCGCCGCCAAAAATTAGAGGGAACATTGGTCTCATTCATACTTGACAAAAATTTGATACATCAAGGGTTTTATTGTCAAACTGAAGAATTTAAATCAATCGAAATGATTTTGTTGTATTACATTTATATATATATATATATATATATATATATATATATATATATATATATATAGTAGTGTGTGTGTGTGTGTGTGTAACCCCGAATCCACTTTCGCAAAAATGTTAAGTCTCACACAAAACATTTCAACATCATGCACTTTTAATAAATAGAAGGTAAGATTCTTAAGCAAATACAATTAAAATAACAATTTTATAGTGGAATAAAATCTTCGGGCATTTTCTAGTAGAATCGTTTAAAGTCGACATATGTGTGTGGGTGTGTGTTTGTGCAAGTTGTCAAGATTAGATTATGACGATGTAAGAAAAAGTCTACATTGAGATGTTGAACAAAAAGTATTTATCTAGAGAATAAGGCTTTTGATGACGCTTTTATTTAGTTAAGTCATAGAAATTATTGGATTATTAATCGCCTTATTCAGAGGTATGAATTTTATTCATTTCAACCGATATTTGTTTACGCTCTTAAATCTTTTTTTTTTTTTTAAATCAATTTAAATTTGAATCCATTCCGTTGCGTGGCATCTTAAAAATGACGTCATTTAAAGTATCTCAAGAGAGACGGGGGGGGGGAGGGGGGGGGAATTGAAACTTGTTTTTGGACAGATTTTTGTTTTCCCCGTATTTGAAGAGTTTTGTATTTATTTGTCTATTTATGTTTTTTTTTTTAAAGAGGATGTTCCCCCCCCCCCCTTCAAACTCCCCTTCCCACCTCTCCAACCCCCCCCCCCCCCCAAGACAAACACTATAAGACGGGTGGTTATTTTGAACTTCATAGTCAGGTCACAGGTCAACAAAACACGACCTCCCCCCCCCCACACACACACACACGAAAGCTTGATGTGTGTGTGTGAGTGTGTGTGGATGTGTGTGGTGTGGAGGGTGAGAAGTGGGGGCGGGGTGTCTTGCCGGTAAAGTGCGATCAATAGCCCGGGGGAGACATGTCCTCACACTGCCTGGACATCGTGTAAACAAAAAATAAATTAACCTTAAAAATAAATGGCCTTTCTTAAATTTCTTTTTTTTTTAATGTCAAGTCCGGCATACAAAAGGTCAGCTGAGCTCAGGCCACTCGGCTCGATTTGTTCTGTTACGCGCCAATGACTCCATATGTTGGTTTTGTGTTTTTCGATACATGCATTTGGAAATACGCAGCCCGCGGGAGAAGTACTTTCCATCTTGCTGTTTAATCCACCTCCCAAAAGAAAAATATCAAACAGCTACTCGATTTGTCCGATGAACTTCCAACAAATGTGCACGCACAAAAAAAAATAAAGTTTTCTTAGCCCATCGATGCAGATGAAAGCTGGAATCAATGTGTTTGTGTGACCTCGTCTTGTAAAGGAATCGTGTGTTTGGCACAACGCCCAGCCGCCTTCACTCCCCCACCCAGCTTAAGTCAGGCACCCATTCAAACCTGGGTGAGTTTGAAATGTTATACCAACTTTCACCAGACCTTATATATATATAAAAATTCCCTTGGTTCTCACCGATGATCGAACCCAGTATTCTCAGGTTCCCCTGCACCACTCGGCCATTCAACCCTCTCCAGTGTTCGTCTTTTCTACGGGATACCGTTTCGTGGGTCGTGTTTTATACGATGAAACAGATTCAGCATTTTACGAAAATATAAAAACCGTTTCATTTGTTTAGTTTTTATTGGATCATAAGCGTGGTCCGATTTAATCCAAAATATATGACCAATGTAGGAAAATAAAACACGTCTAATTGGAAACCAGCAAATTTTTCTTGCGGACCACATGTTGCCCACCGTACAACTTTTTTTTTACACCGGACAACTTGTTGCCCACCGAACCACTTGTTGCCCGCCGAGCCACTTGTTGCCCACCGGGCCACTTTTTCCCATTGGATCACTTTTCCCCACCGGACCACTTTTTTTCACACCGGACCACTTTTTTTCACACCGGACCACTTGTTTCCACCAGACAACTTGTTTCCCACCGGACCACTTGTTGCCCACAGGAACTTATTGCCTTAGGCTTGGAAAAGGAAATACGACAGCGGTG
>JAGDYQ010000095.1:3301395-3382103 GCA_021962125.1 Bulinus truncatus
TCTCTGAGAATTTGTTTGTTCCGCAATGGCTGCAGTCTCTGAGAATCTGTTAGTTCCGCAATGGCTGCAGTCTCTGAGAATCTGTTAGTTCAGCAATGGCTGCAGTCTCTGAGAATCTGTTAGTTCCGCAATGGCTGCAGTCTCTGAGAATCTGTTAGTTCCGCAATGGCTGCAGTCTCTGAGAATCTGTTAGTTCCGCAATGGCTGCAGTCTCTGAGAATCTGTTAGTTCCACAATGGCTGCAGTCTCTGAGAGTCCCAGAATAGTTTCCTGTTCAGCGCTTCAACGACCAGGCAGTAACAAAACCGAACTAAATGACAATCCCCCAATTACTGGTTCGATACGTCGTCGTTTTTTTATTTAGTTCTGTCCGTCAGCCCGGTGTCCAATTACAATCCACCACCACCCCCCACCACCCAATCAAATTACGTAGTATACCACGCCCCTATACACACACCCACTTCCATGACATTTCAGCTATCCTATACTTTCAGTCAAATGATTTGAGCAGTCATTGACTTGATTAACACCAACTGAGTCGGAAACATTATAGGGGGGGGGGGGGGGTAGAGGAGATAAGCGGGTGGGGGGGTGGGGGGGAGACAAATCATGAACTCGCCATGTTTGATTTTCGGTGTATTTAATGTCGGTTGGATGGCAGCAGTGTGTACATTGTAGTTTGAATAGCTGGGAATCTGTTAGTCGATGGCTGTAGTCTCCGAGGTTTTATTAGTTCCTCTTTATGTATTCGCATGACATCGGAAATTAGCCTTTAAATTTATAGAGTTCGTTACATTTTCAGCTTTTATTAAAAAAAAATTGAAGGAAAAATGAGTTACTTCTGTTTAAACCTCTGCTTATACTGCTGCTATATGCACGAATAAGAGATGAGAAATTTCCCCCCCTCCCCTTTTCAAATCGCTGAGATACGAAATGTAAAACAAGGCAAGCTGGATGTATTACATATATTATGTTAAGAAGAGTGGTAGGGAACCAAATCTAGTCAGAGATTAGTGCGTCCAAGGGACATAATCCTGCTCTGCATGAGAAAAGTGTGTATTTGTACAGCCGTAGATCAATGCGCATTTGCGGTAAGTCGGCCATTATATTGATACGCTGCGCACAGAAAATATCTCCGCCTTTCCGTGTAACGCGCCATTACACTGAAAGTGAATCACGTTAAATCCACACCCCCCCCCTCCCCTGAAAAAATGTTAATAAATATTTACAGGAGGTATAAATAAGTGCTGATACAGAATATGTAACAAATGTAACATACAGAAAGCGCACCGCCACCATTCAGTTACTTCCCTTATTAAACACAATAGTGCAGAACCTATTTTTTTGATATACACAGAATTCGTAACACAAATATGGCGCCTTTCGGAAATACCCATTTAAATTGACGATGCGAATTCCGTGTAATTTATATTACGTGGGTGTTCATGGTTTTGTTTTTGGGTCAAAATAAATATTTAAAAAAAGCAAGAAAAAAGGGGGAACTAGTAAATAAAGAAAAAGAAATAAAGTTTCAACAAGATAGATAACTAGGGAGAATTACTAAATTTAAAAAAAAAGAAAACAGATTCAGTGTTACGGAAACCATAAAAATTGTGGAAAAGACAGTTAATTAGTGGAATCTAAGGGGAGAGAATTTTTTTTATAGCTGGTTGCAGGCTTTCACCGCGGTAAAGCTGTAATTACTCCATCTAGCTAACCGTATTAATTATACCAGGCGGAATGTAGATTAAGAACGTTGTATGTTGTTTGTTTATTTTCTAACATGTTGTTTTTATAATTGTTGCTATTTCTGTTCTATAAATCCATCAGTTTCTCTCGCCGTTCACTTCAATATCTAAACCATCTAAATATTTGATACTTCAACCAACGAACGAACGTACGTAAATGTTCTAAAGTGATGCTAATAGTGTGTGTACGTAATGTTATACGCCTGGAGAAAGATAGATTAGGCGGGGGGGGGTCGAGTTGTGGGGGAGGGAGGGACTACACAATATAAGCGTAGGCGACAACATTTGTAAACTGGTTTCGTCAACATTTATAAAGTGGTTTTAAAAAGGATTAGATTTGTTAACATTTGACCCTTTTGGTCATCATACCGGACAACATCTATGACTTGGTGATGGTAAGACCTGATTAGTGTCGCACGTAGACCCCCCCTCCTCCCCTCCGCCTCTGGCCATTAATGACGCCGTCGGTATCAGGTTGGATTAGCAGATTGAACCATTCAAATAGTATGTTTTTTTTTTTATTTTATTATACAAATTTTTATATAAATTGTTACCGCTAAAAAAATGTACACGAGGTCGCTTATTTAAGTATATAAGTTTATTGATTACTAGTTAACTAACTAATATAAAGACACTAGCTGTACCCTGCAAAACCTTTGCATAGAGTTATATCCCCTTAGGCTTGATCGGTAGTCTAGGTTATTTTTTGGTTTCGGGCAGATCCGATTTTTTCATGATTGTATTTTAAACTGGAATACTGTTGTATTAATTCTATACTTTCAATTTAACGCAGAACCCAAATCGCTATTATTTATATAGATATTTAGTTCACTATATTGTTATCACCCAGGCTTATTAATCATAATCTATCTCAAGACGAATTTTTTGTTTGTCCATTATAAACATTACTACTAAACAGTAACTCGCTTCGCAATTCTATAAGATGTAAATTTGTGGACTCGACATTATTAGAATCAAGTATTGTCATGTACAGTCTACATGTGTGCCAAATTTCGAACCTTCTCACTAGATTAGAAAAGGTTCCAAAGTGGAGTTTCAAGATTTGAGGACAAAACGCACAGAAAGTAATATTAATTTAAAAAATAAAATAAAAACTGGACATGCAACATGTAATAATGTTCCAACACCGCGTGATTAAAAAAAAAATAAAAACAAAGAAAAAAAAAAAACTTTCCACCAAAAAAAGAGAGGCCTTACTGTATCGCCCCGAGCTGTTCCACTAATTGGATCGACGGATTTTTTTTTTTTTGTTGAGTTCAAAAGAATTACAAATGGACGCGCCAATTCACTAAGTTGCCAAATGTTTACATTTAAACAGAGCCGCATATAGCCAATGTGGGAGGCGGCTGGAACTAAATCAGTTTTATTTTATTTTTTTATTATTTCATTTTTTTCCCCGAGTAAAAACCTGGCTAGAATTCCAATGGAGTGGCTTTTTAAAAAAAAAAACATCGTACAATATGTGGAAAACCGGAAATGGGGGGGGGCCTCGCTGACGTCATGCATGTATACGTGTTTGAAACGTTGTCATATCTTGGAGTTACCACCCTTTCTTATTAGTTAAAGCTGTTCCCCTTTTTAATTAATTGTCATGTACTGAGTGTGTTGACAGGTAACCTTTAACCTTTGGAGGTCAGCAGCCTACAGCTTAGCCTAATATCAAAACGCGTAACCTGGCGAAGGGAGTCGGTCGCCTAAAGACCTCTGAGTAGAATGTAGACCACTGTCATTTTTGATCACTTGATTAGAGAGACAGGTCAGGGCGTAGATGGTTATGCAATATTGCGACATGTTTATTTACTGTTCATATGAAAGTAGTGATTTGTATAATGTTCAAGTGTCGTGAATACTTTGCGACCTCTTCCTAAAGGAACTATGAATTGATGTCTGTTGTTCAAATGACTGGAATGTATTGAATGGTTAATGTTTTCATGTGCTGTAAATAAATTGGAAATTCACCCCGATAACGTTAGTCTTAATGAGTACGTTTTAGTCTTAATGAGTACGTTTTAGTCTTAATGAGTACGTTTTAGTCTTAATGTTAATTCGAGTCTTGACAAATATCGAGCGAGAAATATGGCTTCTTGAAAAAACAGACTGGTTGTACTTTGTAGTAGCGAAGGATGTATTCAGAATTTATTTTTTTTTTTATTAATTTGAATGACCTCCACAGTTTAGTAAATTATAAGGTCTGTTGTTGCATACGTGTTGTACGGTTTTGGCCGCTGGGGGGGGGGTTGGTTTGTCTGCTGGGGTTTTGTGCAACACTCCCTTTTTACATGCCTGTCCAGGTGATAAAATGGTGCAGAGTCGTGGGTCAGTAGAAAGAGAGTTCCAACAGTATTTTACACAATATAAAACGCCGAAGTATTGCTTTATAAAGTATTTTACACAATATAAAACGCCGAAGTCTTGCTTTATAAAGTATTTTACACAATATAAAACGCCGAAGTATTGCTTTATAAAGTATTTTACACAATATTAAACACCCAGGTGTAAGCTCATATCTTGCTGGCCACTCCTGGAATACAACATTAAAATATTTAGAATGAAAGCGTCCTTATCGGTAGTATGTTGACGTTTAAATACACTTTTGAGCAGCAGCTACAGAATATCTCTGGGCTTGAATTTCTTTCAATAAAAATAAAATGTACTTCAAACAGCGGCTCTCGTTTGATTTACGTCACTCCCCTCCCCTCCCCTAAAGTTAACGAAGAAAAACAGACCGCCTTTGAATTTCACGAGAATGTCTAAACAGCAAACGAGCAAGCACGCGCGTGGGAGGGCACTATCTAGTTAAATGGGTTCGATCAGGGGTTGGCAAATTTTTCGGCCCGCGGGCCACATTATGTTGTTGTTTTTTTAAACTGGACTGAAGGACTTGACCCAGACCAGATAGTTGGGGTGTTTGTATGAACTAATGGAGACTGAATGTACACGTCATCGAATTGAACAGCGGGGATGAGCGGAACGCGGGCCAGATTAAATATCGTGACAGGTGGGGCTTGGCCTGAATGGATAACCATATGTGATGATGATGGACACCCGCTAGTAAATGCCCCTCACGCAAATGACGTCAATATTTCAATGGGCTTTGCGTTCACGGTCGCATATGCAATTTACCTGACACTTGTGAATTTTTTTTCTATTGTCCCCGTTTTGTCTGTCTGTCTGTCTGTCTGTCCGTCATCACCCTAGATCTCAACAACCATAAGTCCTAGACCCATGATGTATATATCATTTTGTAGGTCTTGGCCTGCCAAGAAATGACTGTTGTCCGTTTCGCGATAGGACCTCTGAGGGCCGAAAAAGGGGGCGTATTAAGTACCGTTTTTTACTATATAAGCTATATTAACAAAGGAGCGCCCTATATCTCAGCAACCATAAGTCCTAGACCCATGATGTATATATCATTTTGTAGGTCTTGGCTTGCCAAGTGTACATCAAAAGTCCATTTCGCGATCTGGCCTCTCAGGGCCGAAAAAAAAGACTTTCCTAGGTATCGTTTTTGCTTATATTTTCAATATAAATAATAAAAGCTAATCAAAGGGGCGTAATCATTATTTATTTTTGTAACAGTTTTTCAACATGATTACTTCCCTCTCTATTTATCAAAACACGGGGAAAAATACGGATTTCGTTCGGCGAAAATGCTCTAAAATGTCCTTTGTCCGAAACGGAAAAGACTTAAATTGCTTGTTTTAATCTCCGCGACATTGCTTTACTGTTTGAGAACAGATTGTGATTGGTGGTCGTCAGATCACGTGATTCTGCGCGGATCAGAAGTGATCTTTTTTTTTTTTAGCGCTATAAATAAACTTGCTGTCTCTTGGTGCGAATTTGAAGTTCTGCGAATTATATTTCATACAAGATACGTTTTCAATGATTTGGATAAATTTCATTTTCGGTCGCATAATAATGAATATATGAAGGTGTGCCATTTTGTATTTGTTTGTTTGTTTGTTTGTTTACAGGTGAGGGGTGGGGAACATGTTCCAATAAGAACGTTTAAAAGGGAGGACGTGTAAAGGCGGGAACCAAAAATCATTTCTCTTTTAAGGCTCATTCTCACTCGAGAGATCCACTGAAATGGCGTCGCTTCCTTAGATACCGTTGCCTGGATACCATTTTTACTTCCGTTGAATCCTTTATAGAATTACCTCTGAACTCAGCGCGTGTTAAACAGATAATGGCACAATATCATAACTGCTACATAGTGGGCATATATTGTTTGTTGTTGTTGTTTTATGTTACAGACAGCTTGTTACTGTATTAATTCTTAACTACCACTATAAGTTGCACTTGAGATAAATTATACCTAGATAATAGAATTATACCTAGATAATAGTTAATTGGAAAGAGGCAATTTCTAATTCTCTGCAGGCATTTAAAATAACGAGGATTCTTCTTTTCTTCATTTTTGTACCTTAAAAAAAAACCCGAAAAAAAAAATTGTACACTAGCTCCCGAACAGATTACAGTGTCAGAGCCGTGGCTAGGTATTGTGGCGCCCCTTCTCAGTTCAGCGCCCCGCGCGGCCACACAAATCGCAGTACCCTTCCTACGCCACTGAACAGGAAGAAACTGAACTTCTGACAACAAACGGCGCGAGAGACGATCCAGACGGGCCTCAGTTCATGGCGTCTGCGACACTACCCCACAGATCACGCGCAGTCGCAAAGACACACAGACAGACACACACGCACCTAATGCATGGCGCTGTCCTTCTCTCCTCCCTTGGAACCCTGTCCATGCCCCCGAGCTGACAGGTCAGGAAGGAAGCGGGCATCAGCGGCTACAGAAGGTAGGCCCAACATTTCACCAGCTAATGAAGATGTATTCTCCCTTTGCCATTGTCGGTTTGGGGGAGTTATCTGAACATAGCCTTTAATCGCTACACACACACACTCAAAAAAACTAGATACCAAACGCCTTTCCTGTGTATACATGTGGGTTAAATAAAGAATACACTTCCCTTGGCTACTTCCTATCAGAGTTCATAGTCAGAGAGGGGCGGAACGTCGGCTAGAAAGAAAAAAAAAATCTGGCAATAACTCTGAAAATAAACGTTCCAGCCACACGCCAACAGACTCAATCTTGTTGCTTGAATCGACTCGGTCTTGACAGATGGTGTAAAGAAATTCTACGAAACCGAGTTTTGAAAAAAAAAAAACGCATAATTGGTAACAATTGAAAAAAAAAGTCAAAATTTACTATTGAAATTTAAATTTTATGCACCATTTCTTTTTTTTTTTTTGGTAATATAAAAAGTTGAATCCGCGGAAAACCCGCCAAATCGCCAGTGAGCAAAAAAAACGCCTGCCGCTCCCCTAAAATTATCGCCGAAAACTGGCTGAAAAACCGCCAAAACGGAAACACTGTACAGACTATGCGGCATGTTATATCTTTTAAGTTCAACCAACTGTATACAAAGTTCACTCTATGAAAGTAGTAGCATGCGTTCACTGATTCATCAGCCTGCAGTGTGGGTAGTATCTGTAACACATCTGTGTTCACAGAGACTAATTCCCCCCCCCCCGAGCGCAGGCATGACTCACTTTCACTAGCGCCACTAATAACCCCATGGCATTACAGTCAATGCTTAACGCTGACACAATGTAAATGACCCATTGGTTCTGCCATTCTGGTAAAGCTCTATGCTTATTCAATTAAATGCATAATTATAATCATAAAAAAAATCTAATAATTGTTATGTTCAGTATTTGTACGTTTCCAGCTCATATTATCGTGAGCGCCCTGTCGAGTGGTGAGGAATAGATTTATTATTTGTTTATTTTAAATTGTGTACATTTCTTTATAGTCAAATATTTCAGATGTTTCATACAAAATTATCCAATGTACTAAACGGGAGTCTATGATATTTTAATGATTTTTTTTTTACCACAGGCGTAAAAACAAAATTAGGGGGTGGGGGAAGGGGGGGGATGTTTAACCCGTTTATTCAAAGTTTAGCTAATTTTATTGTGATACACGTGGTATCATCAACAGAAGCAGATTTGAGCGAAGTTTAACAAAAGTTTAAATTACTTTTTGTATAAAGTCGTACATATTTTTTTAAAAATAAAAACATGTGAATTTATTCTCGCTAGTGAGCATGGAATGGGTGATCGGTAGCATCGATCCCTCTAAACGGGTGATCCGTAGCATCGATCCCTCTATGCGGGTGATCCGTAGCATCGCTCCCTCTAAACGGGTGATCCGTACCACGATCCCTCTAAACGGGTGATCCGTAGCATCTATCCCTCTAAACGGACGATCCGTAGCATCGATCCCTCTAATTACCAGAAGGCTGTGTGCGCTTTAAGATATATGACAGAGCGAAACTTTGAAAGGAAATTATTTAGAGTACATTGCCCCCCCCCTCCCCAATGACTGGTCCACAGAAAATGTGAATCAACATTTAGGTGCCAATCTATTCAAAAGGAACATAACAACAATGGCGGCATATTTTTCTTTAAGTCATTGGTTGAGAACATTCAAAATTCCGATGCGCTTTCTGCATAATTTACATTCCGTGCAGTGGCCTGGTGGATGAAACTTTAGCAGGATCTTAACATTGAAAACAATCAATTTCAAACGTACAGATAAGATAAACAAGCACGATAAACATTGACTCATAAGACTCAAACACACACACACACACACACAAACACTCCCCACCTCATGTCTCAAAAGACATCAATAAAAACATATGCCCCTCCCCTCCCACAACACACACACACACACACTTTCCCACAAATGTACGGTGACGGGCAAGACAGTTTTGCTAAAAGAAATATATGATGTTCCGAAACGTGAACGGAGGGAGCCAAAAATCAATAATCAGCTATACTACGATTTATGTAATGCCAACATCTTTCATTCTGATTTAGTGTGCCTTACCTCTTTCACAACTTCTTGATTCCTTACTCCCAACTTTCTTGCTGCTGTTAGTTTGTTTGTTTAATATATTCTGCATTACTTTCTTAATTTGTTCCTTATTTCTTGATTGTTGATATTTGTCGTAGATGAAATTTTACCAGCAATTTATCCAGTTTAAAGATTTATTATTATTATTATTATTATTATTATAATTCGTGCGGTAAAATATATTAAACATAAAGGGATATCCCTTACATCAAAGACGTTCAGTAACTCTGTAATTTTATCCGGTAGTTTGTAATAAAGTTACAGAGTGCTCTCCCTGTACTGACAGCCACTGATTCAATCAACCAATCATTGGCTTCCTCCCACAGTCAGGGGGGAAGGGTGAAGTTACGAAATAGTAACTGTTAACAATGTCGTAACGGTCTGCTACAGGGAGCGTTCTGTATCTGTGGGTGTATTCATGTGTGTGAGTGTGTCTGTGGGTGTGTGTGTGTGTGGCTGGGCTTTCGTGTGTTGGAATATTGTGTGTTTGTGTTTAAGTGGCTGAGTGTTGGTGTGAGTACGTGTGTATGACAGTTGTGTGTGTGTGTTTGTGGATGTATCTAGCTCAGTCTTCGTGTGCGTGTGTAGGTGTGTGCGTGTGTAGATGTGTCCAGGTCAGTAAGTGTTTGAGTTTGTGCAATTTAATGTGTTTGTGTTCACGAATATGTGTGTGTGGGGGGGAAGGGGTGGTGTGGCGCTGTGTGATGATGTGAGTATGTGTGTATTCCGTTGTGTGTGTGTCTAGCTAGCTTAGTATTTGTGTGTGCTTGTGTAATTGAACGTGTGTTTGTGTGCACGAATATGTGTGTGTGGGGGGGAGGGGGTGCATGTGGCTAAGTGACGGGCGTGAGTGTGTGTCTAGCTCATTTTTTTTGAGTTTGTGGCTGAGTGTGTGAACACGTGAGTGCATTTACTTCGTGTGGCTGAGTGTATGAACGGATGAGAGGGTCTGAGTGGGTGAGCCTAGCTGAGTATGTGTGTGTATATGTATGCATCTGTTTGTGTGTGTGTGGCTGAGTGTGGTATGAGCGTTTGTAGTGTGGCCGACTTCAGCGTTGAGTGGTTATGTCATATTTTAAAGTGCAAGTGAAGAATGTTAATTCCATCTGAATGTGAAGAGGGCTGATAGAATGGTGCCCGCTCAAACTCTGACAGTCCTGTTACCTAACAAACAAACAAGTAAACAGATATGTTTGCCGATCACAACTACAACCTGTCAGGTCTATACCTGGAGCATCAGCGCTAATCAAACTTTAAATCAGACACGTTGATTAGCACTGATTGAACATATTCTGAGGATTCGATTTCAGCAAACAAACTGATCGAATCCACAACAATGCTCTCACGACATAAATGTAAACACAAGTAATGAACGTAAATACGAACAAAATGTATGGTTTACATAACGTTTACAATTTAAAAACAAAAATTAAACGTAGCATCCATCTGATTATTGGTTAAGATAATTCATCACGTTTAAATATTTTTTAAAAGAACATAAACAGTTCTACTCAGCAGATCTGTACAATTAATATAAATAAAATACCGGTATTGTACTATTACTAAAAATTAAATACCGGTATTGTACTAAGATTTTAAATAAAATATCGGTATTTTTTATCGGGTATTTTGCAATGAGCGCTTAATGACCAGTACAAAGGTTTGATAATTAAACTGATCAATAAATTGGAATAAATAAATAACAGACAATCGCGATCAGTAGCGACTTCAACAGTTGACTATTCCCATTCAGTTAGACCTCATTTAGTGAGACAGACAGACAGACAGACAGACAGACAGACAGACAGTCACAGACGGGCAGGACAGAAGGACAGACATCGATGGGTGGTGGGATGAAATGAAAGACGTCTGGACACAGACAGAAAGAAAAACAGACAGATTATCTAGGTATGTAGATAGATTAGATTTATATATATATATATATATATATATATATATATATATATATATATATATATATATATATGTTGAATTAAATTATCTCAAGAACACAAGCACTACATAAGCAAACCTTCTCAAACTATTCGTTCTTGTACTTTTGCCGAGCTAATGTTTTTAGCGGTAATTCTGAGCCAATTAGGAGTGCGCTGCTCCAAGAAGACATTGCTTATAGACATGGAAAGGAAAAATAATAGAGAAGAGGCCGTTCAGTCGAGTGAAAGTATGGATGAGACTCTATACATGGGGATTAGGACAGACACATTCAGAACGATAATGATCATTCGCCCGTAATACCCCCGGACAGTGGTCATCGATAATGACCACAGGCTGAGTGCGTGAGATACAAAGCACGATGTCCCTGGTCAGCTCGGAGCGCCGACTGGCCCGGACAGAATATACTGGACATTCGCAAAAAAAGACAAACAAAAAAATTGCACACACACACGCACGTGTGCGCGCAAACACGTGGACTCTTCATTGTCTGCTGACCACTGGCTACTATTCACGCGACGAACGTGATTGGGAAAATTGGTTTAGCGGAAGGTTGGGGGGGCGGGGTGGGGTTGAGAGGCGTTGAAAGAAACAGAAGCTGCCGCATTAATTAAATGGTCAAGAACGCTCAAATAAAGACACAACCACACTAGAATGGCATTGGTTATGTGTGAGTCGTGGACGCAAATACTCAAACAAAGACACTCTCACACTTAAAAGCCATTTGTTATGTGTGAGTCAGAGATGCAAATCATGTAACGAACAATAGTGACAATGCAATTGACACTTTCAAATATTGATTCTGATAAACCAATACCGATCCTTCTTTAAAATATCGATCCGAATACAACTACAACCGATTCTTCTATAAACTATCGATTCCAATACATACAACTATCAAACGTATTGAAATCTGGAAAATAATTTAGATTTATAGGATCCAAAATCCGAAATTGTAAAAAAAAGTCTCCCATTTTAATACTCCCAAAAGTTCCCAAATTTCTGATTCCAGTTAATTTAAAAATGGGTCATTCGGTAATATGTCATTCAAATCTATTCCTTCATTTCGGGGCGAATTTGATGACTATTTCCCCTTTCAGTGGAGATCTTTTCAACTGGAGAACATAAAACGCTCTCCGCCCGCCCAATCCCGCAACCCAAAATCCCACGGACACAAAAATGCCTGAGAATACAACAACAATGCAACTCTCACTGATGCAACAAAAACAACTCTCACTGATGCAACAATAATACAACTATCACTGATAACAACAATAATTGACAGCTCTCACTGATGCAACAATAATACAGCCTTCACTGATAACAATAATACAGCTCTCACTGATGCAACAATAATACAGCCTCTCACTGATGCAACAATAATACAACTCACTGATGCAACAATAATACAACTCTCACTGATGCAACAACAATACAACTCTCACTGATACAACAATAATACAAATCCTCACTGATGCAACAATAATACAACTATCACTGATGCGTCACGTCTAGGCCTGTTAGAAATATGTCTTTTCTATACGGACGACACCGAAAATTTGATTAAATCAATAATAAAAGATCATGACCAATAAAAGCATCCGAACTGTGTAAAAGTGAAACGCTAATAACCGAAACAGACCGTCGCTTAAAAAGAAAATGAGTTTTAATTACGTCCTGAACATGTCTGAGCAGTACTAATGAGGACTGCAAAAGAGGAAATGAGGAGCTGGAAGAGAGGAGCCGGAAGAGGAGGAACAAGAAAAGGAGGAACAAGAAAGGAGGAACAGAAGAGATGGTAATAGGAAGAGACAGAGCAAGATGAAATAATGAGAAGGAAGGGATGAGAAGCAGTAAGAGATGCTGAGGAGCAGTAAGAGATCAGCAGTACGAGATGAGGAGCAAGCTGAAATAAGAGAAGAAATGGATGAGGAGCAGTGTAGATGAGCAGTAAGAGATGAGGGAGCAGTAAGATATGAGAAACAGGAAGAGGTGAGAAAAAACAACGGGAAGGGGAGAAAACACTTGCTCATGGGAGGAACCGAGTTCCAAACTAAAGATCAATAACGGAACTCTCTGTACTGTCCAGTACTTCTAACTAGGACAAGCTGGCTACATTGTGTAGGTCACATACATGGTCACTGGTACTCATGACGGGACTAACCCGATGGTTTAAGCTTGTGTGGCAAATATGTTTTTCTTTGTGGGCTTATTGCTTACTTGAATGAAGGGTCGACCGGAAAAAGTTTGTTTTTTCCCATGATGTAGATATGATAGCCCTCATGTAAGTGTTAAGGTATTAAAGATTTTTTTGGACCAGGGCCGGGTCAAACAGTAGTTGGCACACCCTGGGTACACTGATTGCATGAATAGATCGTGATGTGTTTGTAAGATGTTCATCTCGAGTCTACATTGAGCCAGCGTGCACAACAACGATTAGACACTCACTGCCTTCTACATCTCAAGGCATGGCCGGTGGCCTTTGCGAGCAGAGGGTGGGTTGGTTAACTTGAACTGCGGGCCACGTTGGGTGTTTTTAAAATATAAAAGAAGGGCTAGATCGAGAGTGACGGAACGGGTGTGAAGGGGGTTGGTAAATAATGGTTCTAATACGGCTCAGAATCAGGACACACACATAAGCATGCCGTCGTTGATTAGTAGTGAGAAATCACGGGAAAACTAGCTGTCACAATGATTGTAGTAATAATTGCGGGAAAACGAAGCTGTCACAATGATTGTAGTAAGAATTCACGGAAAACTAGCTGTCACAATGATTGTAGTGGGAATCACGGAAAACTAGCTGTCACAATGATTGTAGTAAGAAATCACGGGAAAACTAGATGCGTCACAATGATTGTATAAGAACATGGGAAACTAGTCAGTCAAATGATTGTAGTAAGAATTCACGGGAAAACTAGCTGTCACAATGATTGTAGTAAGAAATCATGGGAAAACTGAATGGCTACAATGATTGTAGTAAAAATTCACGGGAAAACTAGCTGTCACAATTATTGTAGTTAGAAATCACGGGAAACTAGCTGTCACAATGATTGTAAGAAATCACGGAAACTAGCTGTCACAATGATTGTAGTAAAAATTCACGGGAAAACTAGCTGTCACAATGATTGTAGTAAGAAATCACGGGAAAACTAGCTGTCACAATGATTGTAGTAAGAAATCACGGGAAAAACTAGCTGTCAAAATGATTGTAGTACAAATTCACGGGAAACTAGCGTCACCGATTAGAAAAGAAATCACGGGAAAATTAGCTGTCACGATGATTGTGGTAAGAATTCACGGGAAAACTAGCTGTCACAATGATTGTAGTAAGAAATCATGAGAAAACTAGCTGTCACAATGATTGTAGTGTAAATTCACGGGAAAACTAGCTGTCACAATTATTGTAGTTAGAAATCACGGGAAACTAGCTGTCACAATGATTGTAGTAAGAAATCACGGGAAAACTAGCTGTCACACGAATGATTGGGCAGAACACGGGAAAAACTAGCTGTCAAAATGATTGTAGTACAAATTCACGGGAAAACCTAGCCGCCAATGATTGTAGTAAGAAATCACGGGAATGTCAGCTGCCCTTTGAGGGGGGGGAGACGTAGTTGATGGATTATAAATAAGGGTGGGGAAGCACACATCTTGGAGTACGTTTCCGCAAGCCCCACGACTGTTTTCGATCGGCATTGCACACCATCCATATAGACTCGGTCATCGAGAAATAGGGGCGGCGGCAGATGGCATCACTGAAATGCAATAAATGCCGTCATTCTTCTGGATAGTTATTTATCCGTAGTCAAATGGAAGTCGCGGTTGACCGAGTCCCGTCGAATTCAAAGTCCTGTGCGATTAGATCCAATCCCTCATTGAACTGTGTGTGAAGTCCCTGTGTAAGGATTAGATCCGGGTTCCTCATTGAACTGTGTGTGAAGTCCCTGTGTAAGGGATTAGATCCAGTTCATTGGGAGGGAATAATTCAAATGTCAACCTGTCATGTGACCACACATACGCCACAGGAGCACATTCCGTGTTACAGTAAACACCAGTGGCTTCTATGGGGACATCGGCAGGCGGTAAACCGCCTCGACGGACTGGAGGCCGGTTGATTCTCGGTGAGTACCAATTGATCTTTTAGATCTTCAAATACAGTTCCGTGGTGTTCTCCAGGGCGAGTCGCATTATCGGTTATGGTGGGGGCATTGTAAAAAAAAAAACAAAAAGAATCATTTAATGAGTTATAAGATCCAACAGATTTTCATCTCATCCTTACATACATACCAGTGTCTTCTCAAAACGTTTTTCATGGGCGTGAACTTTTGAGTTTTATAACATATAAAGAGCGGTAGGTTTTCAAACATTTTTAGAGTGTCGCGACCCACTGAAAATTCTGTTTGTCAAAGTCGAACAAAAAATAAATTTAAACAATTGAAGTCGTTTGTCCATTTTTCCAACAATTTTCATCAGTTTCGCCACAATCTAGTGGGACGCGCACAACCTTAGAACCTCTGGGATATAGAAATAGATATGGGATATAATTAGACTCATATCGATCAGATGATTTAACTATTTTTTGTAAGAATCGCGATGAAACGAATGGATAAAATTCAAAACCTTAGAAAATCGTGCGTTGTTGTTGTTTTTTTTTCTGTTTATCTCCCATTAGCACATCACGTACAAAACATTTCTGCTCAGAAGTCTGTATAGTCTTCGCCTAGTAGAAACGTGGTTCAATAATACAGTCTTGTCTATATATATATATATATATATGTATACATATACACACACACATGTATACTTACAACGTATATGTGCACCCCAAAAACGTCGAAAAAGTGCAATGGCCGAAGGTACTTCATAAATACTTCGGAATAATTATATTCAAATTCTGCATGTTTTAATAATGAAGATGAATACTTCAATAATAATTAAATCAACTTCCCGCTATTGGCATTATTGTTACCTATTAACCGTAACCAGGTTACATCAGAGTGAATGTCGATATCAGCGAGAAACAACATATTTTTTTTAAATTGCTTGTGTTCGTTATCCTCCTTATAAATAAATAAACGTTCGGTGAATAACACAAACAAAATTGTATTATGGAGAAAAATGGCAATATTAGTTGTTGTTGTCATAGCTGTTATTCGGATGACGGTAACAAATAGAAACGAGAATCAGCAAAAGAATTTTAATTATTTTTTTTTCACAGGGGTAAATACTATTTTTTCTGGTATATTTCGTGACAGATATAATTTTCCGTTTATTCTGTTTATTGATGGTTTGCTATTTTTGTAATATGTTTTATTAAGGGAAAATATGTTAATTTTTGTTTGACAGAAAGAGAGACAGACTAGAATTGGTGTGGCAGGACGGACTGACAGAGATTCAGAATGAGACAGACAGATTAGTCAGACAGACAGACAGAGTTCAGATATAGGATAGACAGAACAGACAGACAGACAGACAGACAGAGACAGAGGGACAGAGAGACAGATAGAGTTAGATAGATAGAGAGCTAGATAGATAGATAGATAGATAGATAGATAGATAGATAGATAGATAGATAGATAGATAGATAGATAGATAGATAGATAGATAGATAGATAGATACAGATAGATAGACGGTGCAGTCATGTTTCTATTGATAGTATCTGGCACATGTAGTTGCTCGATAACTCCAAACGTATGTTGTTGGGGTCTTGTGTTCGATACCTAAGTCTCGCTTTTATCCACACAAAAATTGTTCAGGGCGCTGGAAAGATTTCTGTCAATTTTTTTCGCGTGATATTACTTGCCAGACATGTGCATTTTATTTATGTATTTGATTTATGGTTGTTAGTTAGGGTGGCATTTTCTTGTGGGGGCGGGGAAAGCTCAATATTATTTATATGTTGTCGTGAATTCACGTATGCATACTGGCGTTTGCTGCCCTGGTAGGTGCAAAAAACAACTATTGATACATCGCTATCACCACTATCGGTTCGACAAACTACAGAGTAGAATGAGGCAAAAAATGACAGATAAAGAAAACTATTGTGACTGTGACAGAGAACAGAGAAAATGACAGAGATCAGAGAAAGAAGAGCCGATAAACTGAAAAACTTTCAGATAAACAGAGAGATGACAGAGAAAGTGACACAGAACAAACTGACAGAACACAGAATGACAGATAAACAGAGAAAATGACAGACAAACAGAGAAATTGACAGACGATGATAGATAGATAGATAGACAGACAGAGACAGACAGACAGAATAGACAGACTCAGATAGATAGATAGATAGATAGATAGACAGTAGGTAGGTAGGTAGGTAGATAGATAGCCCGCAGACTGGAGTGAGTTCAAAGAGAGAGAGCACTCGACAGACAGAGAGAAACTGACAAGACAGAAGTAACCAAAAAAGTTCACCACCTCCAAAACACATTACCTTTCAGCGTGAGATTATGATTTGTGTGAATCTCATTTCACCCATCCTCCCTCCCCACACCCACCTCCCCAATAACAAAAGACCACACTATTTGAAGAGAATGAAAATGAACACTGTGTAATGAAAGAAATAAACACTGTGTTGCACAGTATTTATTTTTTTTTAAAAAGGAGGGGGAAAACACTGCACACATTTAAACACACTGCACACATTTAAACACACTGGCAATAATATTTAAACACACTGCACACATTTAAACACTGCACACATATTTAAACACACTGCTTAAACACACTGCATATTTAAACATTATCCACATGACCGCACAATATTTAAACACTTAATTCAATAATTATACTGCAAACATTTAAATACACTGCACACATTTAAACACTGCACATTATTTAAACATTCACTCGTAAAATATTGTAACACACTCGTAAACATATAAAGTACCCACCATTAGCTAGAGGTAACCACAGGTTCTCGGAATTCGAGATGTGTGTGATTTTACAGATATAGACATGTAGACACGACGGTCCAATGTGACTTGGAATTATTCTTGATGACTCTGCTATAACGTAAAAGAACTGCATATTACCGGCAGTGAGCGGCTGCAAAATACTTAAACACATTCGTAAATTAGTACACGGGGCTATTAAACACAATTTTAGTATCAGTGGTTACCATAAACGCCTTCTACTGTGACACACCAAACAGAAGGTGACACACAATTTCAAACACACGAGCAACACACATATCTCAAACACACGTAATGTGACACACACAAACACACGTAATGCACACAAACACACGTAATGTGACACACATAAACACACGTATTTCAGACACACAACGCCTGACACACAGCAACACATGTATTGTCGACACACATAACGCCAATATTGCGACACACACGCCACCATTGTGACACAAACACACGTACACATAAACACACAATTGTGACACACATAAAAACAAACACAATGTAGCTAAAGACACTATAGACACACGTAGCTGTGACATATAACATTATTTTGAATAAAAAATATAAATGACACAATATAAACACATTTTCGAATGTGACACAAAAACACATGGAATGTGACACACATGTAAACACAGATAATGTGACACAATATAACACATTTGACAATATGGGAACACATGGAATGTGACATTGTAATATGTCATTATGTAGCTGTGACATTATTATACCAAACACACGTAGCTGTGACACATGTAAACACATTGTATAGACACTTCAGACAATATTACCAAACATATGTAGACACATATAAACAATATCTATAACACATGAATGTGACAATATACCACTACGCACTGTTACAAATACATTAATATATGTACAGACATGTCACACGTGCTGTGACACAGCAAACATTCATCTGGCGTATTGTGGTATGTGGCCTGCAGGGCAATGTCGTGCATCAGTTTATAGGATCAAGAGATTTCATCATTTTTGTTCAAATTTTGCACAATCTACAAGCAGTGTTTCGAGATACCGTTTGTGAAATGCGAGGGGCAGTGATGATCGATTACATTTATAGAAGCATTTTTTTTCCACTGATAGATTACTTTAATTTTTCCGGTTTCTTTCATAAATAATTAAAGTTAATGAGATTTAAAGTGCCTTTTCGGTTTCCTTTGTATTGGCCTATGTTTGTACAGCTAAATACGTGAAAGAACTGAAATTATCGACAGCAATCACATTTTTGGAACAGATCGCCTTTAAAAACGGAAGTCATTACGCCAATTTGGCTTAGCTATTTAGTATTTGGCGATTTAATTTTTTATTTTTTTATTTGTGCTAATTGTGAGCATGAGGATTCTTACTCATCGATTTTCACACAAACATAATCTACGCTTGTTACAGCCAATACTGGGAAGAACGACTGTTAGCGACTGGCGTACAAAACGACTGGCGTACAGACGTGCTGCGACGAGTTGTTAGGTTTTATCGATGTACAACGACCGATGTGTTACAAACTGGCTGGGGTGCATGCATGATTTATAAAGGCGTGTATGGAAAAGGCTCACATTGATGGACTCGTACATATTATGACTGACTGATATATATATATATATATATATATATATATATATATATATATATATGACCTACCTTATTGGTATCTTTCCAACTGGCAAATGACTACAATATTATATATATATATATATATATATATATATATATATATATATATATATATATATATATAATCCCTAACGGGTGTTTGATTTTTTCGCGTCGCGGGGGGGGGTTACTTACGGGGGCACACCGGGGGGGACCGCTCCGTTAATCCGTTAGTTAAATAAACATGTCCAGTTTTTTATGCGGAATAAAATGTGATACAGAGCCACAAAAAAAAGCATCAGTTTCTATTTATAGTAACACAAAAAATGGCCGCTTAAAGAAATTATGGGCAGACAAACCGGGATAATTTTAAGCTACAACACAGCACATGTTCAGGCTTTGTACGCAAAATGCACACGTTTGTTAAGTATTTTTAGCAACATAAAAATGGCTACAAAAAGTAAATCTTGAATCTACATTTTGTAGTTCACAACTTGTGTTAGATGCTTATCCATGTTGTACTCTGCCCACAGACACACATGTATAAGCAGCGCATTTTAATCCGGTTCTCTTTGTCAGCATAAATGCTTTTGGATCTGCAAATTTTTTTGATGAAATATTATTCTCAGCACCACGATCTCGTGGCAAACAGTTCCAAAGCACGCCATTGTCTGCCCATGCACCGCTTGATCAAGAAGCATCCGCTACCGTTCATGTCTGGCTCCGTTGTTCCAATTGCCAGTTTGCAGTGCTGAAAACATTCCTCCAACGAGTGAGGCCTTGTTTCAGCACTGCAAACGGGCAATTTACCAAGGAGGCCATATTTGGAGCCAGGCACATGAACGACAACCAGTGCTTCTTGATCCAAGCGAGTGCGGTTGGCAGTTTATGGGCAGACAATGGCAGCCTTTTTGGACTGTTTGCCACAAGCATCTATGACTTGTCGTGAATTGTTGAAATGTGCTAGTAAAAAAGAATGCAGATCCAAGCGTTGTAAGTGCAACAAGGCCGGATTAAAATGCACTGCTTTATGCAGCTGTGTCTGTGGAGCCGACTTTTCAGTACAACATCCAGTTCAAGCATCTAACACAAATTGAACTAATTGAACCAGATTCAAAAATGTAAGGTCAATTTATCATCATACTCAAAATTTACTTTTGTAGCCATTTTTATGTTACTAAAATAGAAACTTAACAAACGTGTGCATTTTCTGTATCACATTTTGTTTTGCATTATAAACTGAACATGTGTGCCAGGTTTGGTGTTTGTAGCTTAAAATTATCAGTTTGTCACCTTACATGAATTTCTTTAAGCGGCCATTTTTAATGTTACTATAAATAGAAACTGATTAAAATTTTGCAGGGCTCTGTATCACATTTTATTCAGCATAAAAAACTGAACATCTGTGCCAGGTTTGGTGTTTGTAGCACAAAAATGCATGATTTGTCAACATAGAACCCCAGCTAACAGGTTAACCGAGAGCTGAACCAGTGTAAAAGGGCATTGGCATTGTAAATAATCAACGCCCCCTCTCAAGCGGGCCGCGGGAAAAAAATCAAACGTCGACCAGGCCGCGGCGAGAAAAGGTTGGGGACCACTGCTATATATATATATATATATATATATATATATATATATATATATATATATATAATATTGTAGTCATTTATATCAGTTGGAAAGATACCAATAATTGAGTCATATATATATATATATATATATATATATATATATATATATATATATCAGTCAGTCATAATATTAACACGAGTCCATCAATGTGAGCCTTGCACTCCATACACGCCTTTATAAATCATACATACTGTAGTTTGTCTGATAAACTTGCTTGTACATCAGTCGTTTGTAATATCAGTCGCTTGTACAGCAGTCGCACCAGTCGCTTGTACATCAGTCGCCTGTACACCAGTCGTTTGTACACCAGTCGCCTGTACACCAGTCGTTTGTACAGATATTGAATGTAACAAACGTAGATTGTGTTTGTGTGAAATAGAATGAGAACAGAATCCACGTCAATGCTCACAAATTTAGCACAAAATAAAAAAATAAAAAATTAAATCATAAATATAAAAATGAGCTAAATAAAGATTGAAATAAATAATGACTTCCGTTTTGAGGCCAAATGTATTTAAAAATGTGATTGCTTAAGGTTTCGATAATTCGGTTAACAGATGAAGTTCTTTTCACGCGTATTGAATTTCCCCCAACTAGCCACAAAACTAACACTAAGGCCAACCACTACAAAGGGAAACCAGAAAAAAGAGCACTTTAAATCTCTGTCTTTAATTATTTATGAAAGAACCGGAAAAGTCGTAATCAATCAGTGGAAAAAAATATATAAACAATAATCGATCATCGATCTACTGGCCGCTTTGGTTACATCACCGTTTACACAAACAACACGGTGTATGTCGGTATTCCCCCTCTTGGTAGTGTGCAAGGCATGCATGAAGTCACTGTAAGGATGAGATGAAATCTCTTAGATCCTATAAACCACTGGATGGCACGATTTTTATGGTGCCCTTCTCTCAGGCCCCCCACCCCCGCATACCGATCTAATGCGCCGGAGCAAGTGTGTTTATGTGTCACAGTACGTGTGTTTATGTGTGTCACAGTACGTATGTTTGTTAATGTGTGTAACAGTGCGTGTGTTTATGTGTGTCACATTCCGTGTGTTTATGTGTCACAGTACGTGTGTTTATGTGTGTCACAGTACGTATGTTTGTTAATGTGTGTAACAGTGCGTGTGTTTATGAGTGTCACAATACGTGTGTTTATGTGTGTCACAGTACGTGTTTGTTTATGTGTGTCACAGTACGTGTGTTTATGTGTGTCACATTCCGTGTTTATGTGTGTCACATTCCGTGTGTTTATGTGTGTCACATTCCGTGTGTTTATGTGTGTCACATTCCGTGTGTTTATGTGTGTCACATTCCGTGTTTATGTGTGTCACAGTGCGGGCGTTTATGTGTGTCACATTCCGTGTGTTTATGTGTGTCACAGTACGTGTGTCTATGTGTGTCACAGTACGTGTGTTTGTTTATGTGTCACAATACGTGTGTTTATGTGTGTCACAGTACGTGTGTTTATGTGTGTCACAGTATTGGCGTTTATGTGTGCTCTCCTTCACAGTATTGGCGTTTATGTGTGTCACAGTACGTGTGTTTATGTGTGTCACAGTACGGGCGTTTATGTGTGTCACAATACGTGTGTTTATGTGTGTCATGACATGTGTTTATGTGTGTCACATTACGTGTGTTTATGTGTGTCACATTACGTGTGTTTGAATATGTGTGTTACAGCTCGTGTGTTTGAAAATGTGTGTCACAGCTCGTGTGTTTGAAAATGTGTGTCACAGTAGAGGCGTTTATGTGTGTCACAGTTCGTGTGTTTATTTACGTGTGCCATAGTACGGGTGTTTAAGTGTACTATCAACCGCTCACACATTTATGCAGCCTTACGTTACATAACGGAGTCATCAAGAATGAGCCCCAGGTCACGATTTGGACGAAAGACAAGTCGTGTCTGCATGTCTGTCTGTCTGTCCGTCCGTCCGTCACACACGTCCTCGGGGAAATTCAGAAACCTGTGTGGGCACCTCCCTAACCCTAATGGTGGAGTGCGTACGTGTGTTACAATGTTTGCAGTGTGTTACAATGTTTGCAGTGTGTTTAAATGTGTGCAGTGTGTTTAAATGTGTGCAGTGTGTTTAAATGTTTGCAGTGTGTTTAAATGTGTGGAGTGTGTTTAAATGTGTGCAGTGTGTTTAAATGTGTGGAGTGTGTTTAAATGTGTGCAGTGTGTTTAAATGTGTGCAGTGTGTTTAAATGTGTGCAGTGTGTTTAAATGTGTGCAGTGTGTTTAAATGTGTGCAGTGTGTTTAAATGTGTGCAGTGTGTTTAAATGTGTGCAGTGTTTTCCCCCTCCTTTTAAAAGAAATATAAATGCAATGCAACACAGCGTAAACACAGTGTTTATTTCTTCATTACACAGTGTTCATTTCCCCTCATTATATTCAAATGGTGTGGTCTTTTGTTGATGTAAGGAGGTGGGTGTGGGAGGGAGGGATGGGGTGAAATCTTCAATGAAGTTCACACAAATCATAATCTCTCACGCTAGACTGAAGGTAATGGTAAAAGAACAACAGGTAATAAAAGTGTTTATGTTCAGGTGGTGGTTTTTTTTTTGTTGCGCTTCTGTCTTGGTCAGTTTCTCTCATTGTCTGTCAGTTACTTTCTCTCTTTGAACTCACTCAGTAATCTGCGGGCTATCTATCTACCTACCTACCTACCTACCTACCTACCTATCTATCTATCTATCTATCTATCTATCTGTCTGTCTGTCTGTCTGTCTGTCTGTCTGTCTGTCTATCTATCTATCTATCATCGTCTGTCAATTTCTCTGTTTGTCTGTCATTTTCTCTGTTTATCTGTCATTTTCTGTGTTCTCTGTCAGTTTGTTCTGTGTCACTTTCTCTGTCATCTTCTCTGTTTATCTGAAAGTTTTCGGTTTATCGTACTCTTTCTCTGATCTCTGTCAGTTTCTCTGTTCTCTGTCACAGTCTGTGTAAGTTTTCTTTATCTGTCATTTTGCCTCAGTCTCTCTGTAGTTTGTCAGACTCCGATAGTGTCGATTATGATAGCTGACATCTTCTATCAATAGTTGTTTTTTGTTTCCCTATAGGGCAATACTTTCTAAACACCAGTATGCGTGCATTAATTCACGACAACATATATGCATGTATTAATACCCCCCCACCCCCACAAGAAATGCCATTCTTAATAACCATAAATCAAAATACAGGTACATAAATAAATGCACATGTCTGGCAAGTAGTCTCTTCACCTTCCTAACTTTTAAAAAAAATTGACATCTTCCAGCGCCTGGGTTTATTTTTATTGTGGATCGCGGGCTGCCCCAGGTCTCTATCAGGCCCTGAACACAACAACGTACGTTTGGGTTATCAGTGGCACACAACTACATGTGCCAGATTGACTAGATCAACACGAGGAGCTGCCAGGTTTCACCGTCTATCTATCTATCTATCTATCTATCTATCTATCTATCTATCTATCTATCTATCTATCTATCTATCTATCTATCTATCTATCTATCTATCTATCTATCTATCTATCTATCTATCTATCTATCTATCTGTCTATCTGTCTATCTGTCTGTCTGTCTGTCTGTCTGTCTGTCTGTCTATCTATATCTGTCTGTCTGTCTGTCTGACTGTCTGTCTGTCTGTCTCTCGGTCTGTCTGTCTGTCCGTCCGTCCGTCTGCCTGTCTGTCTGTCTCTCACTCTGTCAAACAAACCAACATATTTTCCCTTAATAAAACTCCACCGAAGCTCCCAACTTTTATATATTACAAAAATATGAACAAACCATGAAACAGGATAAACGGAAGAATGCCATCTGTCGCAGGGAAAATGTACCCAGAAAAAATGTGTGACAAATGTACACAATGTACCTTGTGAAAAAATAATTGGAATACCCCTGCTGATTCTCCGCTGATTGTGCGTTCTTTCACTTACATGTACCGTCATCAATATACAACAGCAACAACAACAACAACAGCTAATATTGCCATTTTCCTCCATAATACAATTATTTGTTTGTGTTATTCACCGAACGTTTGTTTGTTTATTTATCTGTAAGGGAGGATAACGAACACACAAGTAACAAAAAATATGTTGTTTTTCTCGCTGATATCGACATTCACTCTGATGTAACCTGGTTACATTGATTGAAATAATAGGTAACACAATATGCCTTAATAACAGGAGAGATTGATTTAATTATTGATGAAGTATTCATGTATTGATAAAACATGCAAGTTTTGATAAATTATTCAAGTATTTATGAAATACCTTCGAGCAATTATCTTTCGACGTTTTTTTTTAAATTACAGGTTTGTAAATTACGTTGTAGAAGACATATACATGTGTGTGTATATGTATATACATATATATATATATATATATAGACAAGACTTGTATTATTGAACCACGTTTCACGTTACTGGAACGAGATATACGAAGACTTCCTGAACAGAAATGTTTGTACGTAATGTAATGCTGGAGCTATTTAATGGGAGATAAACAGAAAAAAAAAAACAACAACACGATTTTCAGGTTTTGAATTTTATCCATTCGTTTCATCATGACTGTTTTTCTTACTAAAAAATAGTTAAAATCATCTGATCGTGTAGTCTAATTATATCCCATATCTATTTCTCTATATCAGAGGTTCTAAAAGTGTGCGTCGCCGCGTCCCACTAGATTGTGGCGAACTGATCTGAAGAAGTTCGTTGAAAAAATGGACAAACATTCAATTGATTTTAAATTTATTTTTTGTTCACTGGCGGGCTACAAAAACGAACAGGGCACTCCAGTGGGTCGCGACACTCCTGCAAATGTTTGAGAACCTACCGCTCTATATGTTATAAAACTCAAAGTTCGGCACCCATGAAAACGTTTTGAAGACACTGGTATGTGTGAAGTCCATGTAAGGATGAGATGAAATCTGTTGGATCTTATAACTCATTAAATGATTCTTTTTGTTTTTTTTTTACAATGCCCTTTGTCACCCCCCTTCCCCCACCATAACCGATAATGCGATCGCCCTGGAGGCACCACGGGAGACTTTAGCCTTGAAAGATCTAAAAAGATCAATTGGTACTCACCGGAGATCGAACCGATGACCTCCAGGTCTACATTCGAGCGGGTTTACCACGCAAACCATTCGTCCCCCATAAACCACTGGTGTTTACTGTAGCACGAAATGAATGTCTCCTGTGGCGTATGTGTGGTCACATGACAGGTTGACATTTGAATTATTCCCTCCCGTGGTTTTAAAAAAAATGTATCTGCCAAAATGTTGTACGAGCGGCCTTGGAGGCAGTTCCATGAGGGGACGGATCTAATCCTTACACAGGGACTTCACACACAGTTCAATGAGGGGACGGATCTAATCCTTACACAGGGACTTCACACACAGTTCAATGAGGGGGACGGATCTAATCCTTACACAGGGACTTCACACACACAGTTCGATGGGACTCAGTCAACCGCGACTTCCATTTGATACGTCGTAAACATCAAAGTAGAATGACGGCATTGTAACATTTCAAGTGATACTTGATCATGTACCGCCATTATATTTCATTGACAAGTCTACACTTATGCAAATGGTGTACAAATGCCATCTAACAAACAGTCATTCACTCCTGAACATTTGCAGACGTGACAACGAGTACATACCTCCCACCAACCCCACTCCAAGATGTGTGCTTCCCCACCCTTATTTATAATCCATCAATACGTCTCCCCCCCTCAAGAGACAGCTAGTATTCCCGTGATTTCTTACTACAATCATTGTGACAGCTAGTTTTCCCGTGAATTTGTACTACAATCATTTTGACAGCTAGTTTTCCCGTGATTTCTTACTACAATCATTGTGACAGCTAGTTTTCCCGTGATTTCTTACTACAATCATTGTGACAGCTAGTTTTCCCGTGATTTCTAACTACAATAATTGTGACAGCTAGTTTTCCCGTGAATTTTTACTACAATCATTGTGACAGCTAGTTTTCTCATGATTTCTTACTACAATCATTGTGACAGCTAGTTTTCCCGTGAATTCTTACTACAATCATCGTGACAGCTAATTTTCCCGTGATTTCTTACTACAATCATTGTGACAGCTAGTTTTCCCGTGAATTTGTACTACAATCATTTTGACAGCTAGTTTTCCCGTGATTTCTTACTACAATCATTGTGACAGCTAGTTTTCCTGTGATTTCTTACTACAATCATTGTGACAGCTAGTTTTCCCGTGAATTTTTACTACAATCATTGTGACAGCTAGTTTTCCCGTGATTTCTTACTACAATCATTGTGACAGCTAGTTTTCCCGTGATTTCTAACTACAATAATTGTGACAGCTAGTTTTCCCGTGAATTTTTACTACAATCATTGTGACAGCTAGTTTTCCCATGATTTCTTACTACAATCATTGTGACAGCTAGTTTTCCCGTGAATTCTTACTACAATCATTTTGACAGCTAGTTTTCCCGTGATTTCATTACTACAATCATTGTGACATCTAGTTTTCCCGTGATTTCTTACTACAATCATTGTGACAGCTAGTTTTCCCGTGATTTCTTACTACAATCATTGTGACAGCTAGTTTTCCCGTGAATTCTTACTACAATCATTGTGACAGCTAGTTTTCCCGCGAATTATTACTACAATCATTGTGACAGCTAGTTTTCCCGTGATTTCTCACTACAATCATTGTGACAGCATGCTTATGTGTGTGTGTCCCTGATTCTAGGCCGTATTAAGACCATTATTTACCACCCCCTTCACACCCGTTCCGTCTGCTCTCGGATCCGGCCCTTCTTTTATATTTTAAAAACGCAACGTGGCCCGCGGTTCAAAAGGTTAACCAACCCACCCTCTGCTCATAAAGGCCACCGGCCATGCCTTAGGATGTAGAAGGCAGTGAGTGTCATCAGTTGTTGTGCACGCTGGCTCAATGTAGACTCGAGATGAACATCTTACAAACACATCACGGAAATCTATTCATGCAATCAGTGTACCCCAGGGGTGTGCCAACTACTGTTTGACCCGGCCCCGCGATCCAAAAAATCTTTAATACCTTAACACTTACATGAGGGCTATCATATCTACATCATAGAGGAAAAAACAAACTTTTTCCGGTCCGACCCTTCATTCAAATGTAATAAGCCCACAAAGAAAAACATATTTGCCCACACAAGCTTAAACCATCGGGTTAGTCCCGTCATTCAGTACCAGTGACCATGTACCTTGTGACCTACACAATGTAGCCAGCTTGTCCTAGTTAGAAGTACTGGACAGTACAAGAGGTTCCGTTATTGATCTTTAGTTTGGAACTCGGTTCCTCCCATAGGCAATTATTTTCTCCCCTTCCCGTTGTTTTTTCTCACCTCTTCCTGTTTCTCATATCTTACTGCTCCTCATCTCTTACTGCTCATCTCTTACTGCTCCTCATCCATTTCTTCTCATTATTTCAGCTTGCTCCTCATCTCGTACTGCTGATCTCTTACTGCTCCTCATCTCTTACTGCTTCGCTTCATCCCTTCCTTCTCATTATTTCATCTTGCTCCTCATCTCTTCCTATTACCCATCTCTTCCTGTTCCTCCTTTTTCTTGTTCCTCCTTTTCTTGTTCCTCCTCTTCCGGCTCCTCTCTTCCAGCTCCTCATTTCCTCTTTTGCAGTCCTCATTAGTACTGCTCAGACATGTTTCAGGACGTAATTAAAACTCTTTCTTTTTTAAGCGACGGTCTGTTTCGGTTATTAGCGTTTCACTTTTACACAGTTCGGATGCTTTTATTGGTCATGATCTTTTATTATTGATTTAATCAAATTTTCGGTGTCGTCCGTATAGAAAAGACATATTTCTAACAGGCCTAGACGTGACGCATCAGTGATAGTTGTATTATTGTTGCATCAGTGAGAGTTGTATTATTGTTGTATCAGTGAGAGTTGCATTGTTGTTGCATCAGTGAGAGTTGTATTATTGTTGCATCAGTGAGAGTTGTATTATTGTTGCATCAGTGAGAGCTGTATTATTGTTGCATCAGTGAGAGCTGTATTATTGTTGCATCAGTGAGAGCTGTATTATTGTTGCATCAGTGAGAGCTGTATTATTGTTGTATCAGTGATAGTTGTATTATTGTTGCATCAGTGAGAGTTGTTTTGTTGTTGCATCAGTGAGAGTTGCATTGTTGTTGTATTCTCAGGCATTTTTGTGTCCGTGGGATTTTGGGTTGCAGGGATTGGGCGGGCGGAGAGCGTTTTATGTTCTTCCAGTTGAAAAGATCTCCACTGAAAGGGGGAAATAGTCATCAAATTCGCCCCGAAATGAAGGAATAGATTTGAATGACATATTACCGAATGACCCATTTTTAAATTAACTGGAATCAGAAATTTGGGAACTTTTGGGAGTATTAAAATGGGAGACTTTTTTTTACAATTTCGGATTTTGGATCCTATAAATCTAAATTATTTTCCAGATTTCAATACGTTTGATAGTTGTATGTATTGGAATCGATAGTTTATAGAAGAATCGGTTGTAGTTGTATTCGGATCGATATTTTAAAGAAGGATCGGTATTGGTTTATCAGAATCAATATTTGAAAGTGTCAATTGCATTGTCACTATTGTTCGTTACATGATTTGCGTCCTAGACTCACACATAACAAATGGCTTTTAAGTGTGAGAGTGTCTTTGTTTGAGTATTTGCGTCCACGACTCACACATAACAAATGCCATTCTAGTGTGGTTGTGTCTTTGTTTGAGCGTTCTTGACCATTTAATTAATGCGGCAGCTTCTGTTTCTTTCAACGCCTCTCAACCCCACCCCCGCCCCCAACCTTCCGCTAAACCAATTTTCCCAATCACGTTCGTCGCGTGAATAGTAGCCAGTGGTCAGCAGACAATGAAGAGTCCACGTGTTTGCGCGCACGTGTGCGTGTGTGTGTGTGTGTAATTTTTTTGTCTGTCTTTTTTTGCGAATGTCCAGTATATTCTGCCCGGGCCAGTCGGCGCTCCGAGCTGACCAGGGACATCGTGCTTTGTATCTCACGCACTCAGCCTGTGGTCATTATCGATGACCTCTGTCCGGGGGTATTACGGGCGAATGATCATTATCGTTCTGAATGTGTCTGTCCTAATCCCCATGTATAGAGTCTCATCCATACTTTCACTGACTGAACGGCCTCTTCTCTATTATTTTTCCTTTCCATGTCTATAAGCAATGTCTTCTTGGAGCAGCGCACTCCTAATTGGCTCAGAATTACCGCTAAAACATTAGCTCGGCAAAAGTACAAGAACGAATAGTTTGAGAAGGTTTGCTTATGTAGTGCTTGTGTTCTTGAGATAATTTAATTCAACATATATATATATATATATATATATATATATATATATATATATATATATATATATATATATAAATCTAATCTATCTACATACCTAGATAATCTGTCAGTTTTTCTTTCTGTCTGTGTCCAGACGTCTTTCATTTCATCCCACCACCCATCTATGTCTGTCCTTCTGTCCTGCCCGTCTGTGACTGTCTGTCTGTCTGTGACTGTCTGTCTCACTAAATGAGGTCTAACTGAATGGGAATAGTCAACTGTTGAAGTCGCTACTGATCGCGATTGTCTGTTATTTATTTATTCCAATTTATTGATCAGTTTAATTATCAAACCTTTGTACTGGTCATTAAGCGCTCATTGCAAAATACCCGATAAAAAATACCGATATTTTATTTAAAATCTTAGTACAATACCGGTATTTAATTTTTAGTAATAGTACAATACCGGTATTTTATTTATATTAATTGTACAAATCTGCTGAGTAGAACTGTTTATGTTCTTTTAAAAAAAATATTTAAACGTGATGAATTATCTTAACCAATAATCAGATGGATGCTACGCTTAAGTTTTATTTTTGAAATGTAAACATTATATAAACCATATATTTTGTTCGTATTTACAATCATTACTTGTGTTTACATTTATGTCGTGAGAGTATATTGTTGTGGATCTGATCAGTTTGTTTGCTGAAATCGAATCCTCAGAATATGTTCAATCAGTGCTAATCAACGTGTCTGATTTAAAGTTTGATTAGCGCTGATGCTCCAGGTATAGACCTGACAGGTTGTAGTTGTTGTGATCGGCAAACATATCTGTTTACTTGTTTGTTTGTTAGGTAACAGGACTGTCAGAGTTTGAGCGGGCACCATTCTGTCAGCCCTCTTCACATTCAGATGGAATTAACATTCTTCACTTGCACTTTAAAATATGACATAAGCACTCAACGCTGTCGGCCATACTACAAACGCTCATACCACACTCAGCCACACACACACAAACAGATGCATACATATACACACACATACTCAGCTAGGCACACCCACTCAGACCCTCTCATCCGTTCATACACTCAGCCACACGAAGTAAATGCACTCAGGTGTTCACACACTCAGCCACAAACTCAAAAAAAAAAATGAGCTAGACACACACACACACTCACGCCGTCACTTAGCCACATGCACCCCCTCCGCCCCCCCCCCCCACACACATATTTGTGCACTCAAACACACGTTCAATTACACAAGCACACACACATACTAAGCTAGCTAGACACACACACACAACGGAATACACATATACTCATATCATCACACAGCGCCACACCACCCCTTCCCCCACACACACATATTCGTGAACACAAACACATTAAATTGCACAAACTCAAACACTTACTGACCTGGACACACCTACACACGCACACACCTACACACGCACACACCTACACACGCACACGAAGACTGAGCTAGATACATCCACAAACACACACACACTCACAACTGTCATACACACGTACTCACACCAACACTCAGCCACTTAAACACAAACACACAATATTCTAACACACGAAAGCCCAGCCACACACACACACACCCACAGACACACTCACACACATGAATACACCCACAAATACAGAACGCTCCCTGTAACAGGCCGTTACGACATTGTTAACAGTCACTATTTCGTAACTTTCACCCTCCCCCTGACTGTGGGAGGAAGCCAATGATTGGTTGATTGAATCAGTGGCTGTCAGTACAGGGAGAGCACTCTGTAACTTTATTACAAACTACCGGATAAAATTACAGAGTTACTGAACGTCTTTGATGTAAGGGATATCCCTTTATGTTTAATATATTTTACCGCACGAATTATAATAATAATAATAATAATAATAATAAATCTTTAAACTGGATAAATTGCTGGTAAAATTTTTATATACGACAAATATCAACAATCAAGAAATAAGGAACAAATTAAGAAAGTAATGCAGAATAAATTAAACAAACAAACAAACAAACAAACAGCAGCAAGAAAGTTGGGAATATTGAATCAAGAAGTTGTGAAAGAGGTAAGGCACACTAAATCAGAATGAAAGATGTTGGCATTACATAAATCGTAGTATAGCTGATTATTGATTTTTTTGGGCCCCCCATTCACGTTTTGGGACATCAAATATTTCTATTAACAAAACTGTCTTGCCCGTCACCGTACATTTGTGGGGAAGTGTGTGTGTGTGTGTGTGTGTGGTGGGAGGGGAGGGGCAGATGTTTTTTATTGATGTCTTTTGAGACATGAGGCGGGGAGTGTGTGTGTGTGTGTGTGTTTGAGTCTCATGAACCTTAAAGGACATGTAAAGTGTAACAATGTTTATCCTGCTTGTTTATCCTATCTGTACGTTTGAAATTGATTGTTTTCAATGTTAAGATCCCGCTACTAAATTTTCATCCATCGGGCCAATGCACGGAATGTAAATTATGCAGAAAGCGCATCGGAATTTTGAATGTTCTCAACCAATGACTTAAAAAAAAATATATGCCGCCATTGTTGTTATGTTCCTTTTGAATAAAGTGGCACCTAAATGTTGATTCACATTTTCTGTGGACCAGTCATTGGGGAGGGGGGGGCAATGTACTCGTAAATAATTCCTTTCAAAGTTTCGCCTGTCATATATCTTTAAAGCGCACACAGCCTTCTGGTAATTAGGAGGATCATGCTGGCGGATCACCAGTTTAGAGAGGCGATGCTACGGATTACCCGTTTAGAGGGATCGTGGTTTGGATCACCCGTTTAGAGGGAGCGATGCTACGGATCACCCGCATAGAGGGATCGATGCTACTGATCACCTGTTTAGAAGGATCGATGCTACGGATCACCCATTCCATGCTCATTAGCGAGAATAAATTGGCAGATGTTTTTATTTAAAAAAAAAATATGTACGACTTTATACAAAAAGTAATTTAAACTTTTGTTAAACTTTGCTCAAATCTGCTTCTGTTGATGATACCACGTGTATCACAATAAAATTAGCTAATTTTGAATAAACGGGTTAAACATCCCCCCCTTCCCCACCCCTAATTTTGTTTTTACGCCTGTGGTAAAAAAAATCATTAAAAAAATCATAGACTCCCGTGTAGTAAATTGGATAATTTTGTATGAAACATCTGAAATATTTGACTATAAAGAAATGTACACAATTTAAAATAAACAAATAATAAATCTATTCCTCACCACTCGACAGGGCGCTCACGATAATATGAGCTGGAAACGTACAAATACCGAACATAACAATTATTAGATTTTTTTATGATTATAATTATGCATTTAATTGAATAAGCTTAGAGCTTTACCAGGAATGGCAGAACCAATGGGTCATTTACAATTGTGTCAGCGTTAAGCATTGACTGTAATGCCATGGGGGTTATTAGTGACGCTAGTGAAAGTGAGTCATGCCTGGGGGGGGGGGGATTAGTCTCTGTGAACACAGATGTGTTACAGATACTACCCACACTGCAGGCTAATGAATCAGTGAACTGCATGCTGCTACTTTCATAGAGTGAACTTTGTATACAGTTGGTTGAACTTTTAAAGATACAACGTGCCGGATAGTCTGTACAGTGTTTCCGTTTTGGCGGTTTTTTTCAGCCAGTTTGCGGCGATAATTTTAGGGGATCGGCAAGCGTTTTTTTTGCTCACCGGCGTTTTTGGCGGTTTTTTCCGCGGATTCAACTTTTTATATTACCAAAAAAGAAATGGTGCATAAAATTTAAATTTCAATAGTAAATTTTGACTTTTTTTTTCAATCGTTACCAATTATGCATTTTTTTTTTTTTCAAAATTCGGTTTCGTAGGATTTCTTTACACCATCTGTCAAGACCGAGTCGATTCAAGCAACAAGATTGAGTCTGTTTGCGTGTGGCTGGAACGTTTATTTCAGTTATTGCCAGATTTTTTTTCTGTCTAGCCGACGTTCCGCCCCTCTCTGACTATGAACTCTGATCGGAAGTAGCCAAGGGAGTGTATTCTTTATTTAACCCACATGTATACACAGGAAAGGCGTTTGGTATCTAGTTTTTTTTTGAGTGTGTGTGTTTGTAGCGATTAAAGGCTATGTTCAGATAACTCCCCCAAACCGACAATGGCAAAGGGAGAATACATCTTCATTAGCTGGTGAAATGTTGGGCCTACCTTCTGTAGCCGCTGATGCCCGCTTCCTTCCTGACCTGTCAGCTCGGGGGCATGGACAGGGTTCCAAGGGAGGAGAGAAGGACAGCGTCATGCATTAGGTGCGTGTGTGTGTGTGTGTCTGTCTGTGTGTCTTTGCGACTGCGCGTGATCTCTGGGGTAGTGTCGCAGACGCCATGAACTGAGGCCCGTCTGGATCGTCTCTCGCGCCGTTTGTTGTCAGAAGTTCAGTTTCTTCCTGTTCAGTGGCGTAGGAAGGGTACTGCGATTTGTGTGGCCGCACGGGGCGCTGAACTGAGAAAGGGCGCCACAATATCTAGCCACGGCTCTGACACTGTAATCTGTTCGGGAGCAAGAGTACAATTTTTTTTTCAGGTTTTTTTTTTTTAAGGTACAAAAATGAAGAAAAGAAGAATCCTCGTTATTTTAAATGCCTGCAGAGAATTAGACATTGCCTCTTTCCAATTAACAATTATCTAGGTATAATTTATCTCAAGTGGAACTGATAGCCGTAGATAATAATTAATACAATAACAAGCTGTCTGTAATATAAAACAACAACAACAACAACAAACAATATAATACACTATGTAGCAGTTATGATATTATGCCATTATCTGTTTAACACGCGTTGAATTCGGAGGTAATACTATATATGATTCAACAGAAGTAAAAGTGGTATCCAGGCAACGGTATCCAAGGAAGCGACGCCATTTTCAGTGGGTCTCTCGAGCCTTAAAAGAAACATGCTTTTTGGTTGCCGCCTTTACAAGTCCTCCCTTTTAAACATTCTTATAGTAACATGTTCCCCACCCCTCACCTGTAAACAAAAAAAAAACAACAAACAAACATGAGATACAAATGGCACAACTTGAAGTATTCGTCAATATGTGAACGAAAATGAAATGTATTCAAAACATTGAAAACGTATCTTGTATGAAATGCAATTCGCAGAACTTCAAATTCGCCCAAAGAGACAGCAAGTTTATTTATAGCGCTAAAAAAAAAAGATCCTCTCTGATCCGCGCAGAATCACGTGATCTGACGACCACCAATCACAATCTGTTCTCAAACAACGCAATTTCGCGGAGATTTGAACAAGTTTTCACAAGTGTCTGGTAAATTGCATGACCGTGAACGCAAATCCCATTCAAATATTGACGTCATTTGCATGAGGGACATTTACTAGCGGGTGTCCATCATCATCACATATGGTTATCCATGCAGGCCAAGCCCCACCCGTCACGATATTTAATCTGGCCCGCGTTCCGCTCATCCCCGCTGTTCAATTCGATGACGTGTACATTCAGTCTCCATTAGTTCATACAAACACTCCAACTATCTGGTCTGGGTCAAGCCCTTCAGTCCAGTTTGAAAAAAAAAACAACAACATAATGTTTCCCGCGGGCCGAAAAATTTGCCAACCCCTGATCGAACCCATTTAACTAGATAGTGCCCTCCCACGCGCGTGAGTGCTTGTGGTCTGCTCGTTTGCTGTTTAGACATTCTCGTGAGATTCAAAGGCTGTCTGTTTTTCTTCGTTAACTTTAGGGGAGGGGAGGCTTCACTCCCCCCCTCCCCCCACTCTCCCATCTTTTACCACCCGTTATCTTTCCGCGGTATTTATGATAATGATGTATATGATGGTGAAGTAAATACAATCATGGGTGAGTGACGTAAATCAAACGAGAGCCGCTGTTTGAAGTACATTTTATTTTTATTGAAAGAAATTCAAGCCCTGAGACATATAGTATTCTGTAGCTGCTGCTCAAAAGTGTATTTAAACGTCAACATATTACCGATAAGTACGCTTTTATTCTATTTTAATGTTGTATTCCAGGAGTGGCCAGCAAGATATGAGCTTACACCTGGGTGTTTAATATTGTGTAAAATACTTTATAAAACAATACTTCGGCGTTTTATATTGTGTAAAATACTGTTGTAACTCTCTTTCTACTGACCCACGACTCTGTACCATTTTATCTCCTGGACAGGTGTGTAAAAAGGGAGTGTTGCACAAAACCCCAGCAGACAAACCAACCCCCCCCCCCCTCAGCGACCAAAACCTCCAAAATATTAAGATCGAATAAACACCGATGTTATTGATACTTCTGTATGTATATAATCTTGACCATGGGCTAAGGGAAATGTTTGTTGATATGAGAGATCATGTCTGTCAACACAGTCTATCAATAGGCATGTTCCTATGTTGTTTTACCTAAATAAAGGATTGGCTTTCGACCACTGTGGTTCTTATGCTGTTTACCTTAGACTATAAAATGTGTGTCTGGCGTGAGAATTAAAATGTAGAATTAAGATATGGTCACTCTTGACCTTGAGCAAAAAACTATTACCTTTGTTTTACCTGGTAAGATAAGCTTCCTGTTGATGTAAAGCTAACAAGAGATTGACTTTTGACCACTGTGGCTCGACGGGCTAATGCAGCTTATTGGCGTACTTTGAAAAAAAATTCCCTTAAAAATACGTATTTTTATATATATTTTCATCCAGGTATTATATATAACATTTTAAAATAAAAATGAGGGCCAAATAATAGATTTTACAATAAAAATAGGGGAGAGGTCCAGTGTTTTTTTTTTGTACGCTGGGGTTTTTGTACGCTGGGGTTTTTGTACGCTGGGGTTTTTGTACGCTTGGGTTTTTGTACGCTGGGGGTTTATACGCTGGGGGTTTTGTACGCTAGGGGTTTTGTACGCTGTGCGTTTTGTTCGTTGGGGCTTTGTACGCTGGAGGTTTTGTTCGCTGGGGGTTTTGTACGCTGGGGGTTTTGTTCGCTGGGGGTTTTGTACGCTGGGGGTTTTGTTCGTGGGGGCTTTGTACGCTGGGGGTTTTGTTCGCTGGGATTTTGTACACTGGGGGTTTTGTCCGCTGGATGTTTTGTCCGCTGGGGGTTTTGTCCGCTGGGGGTTTTGTCCGGATACCGTAAAAAGGAGATGGGGGTGAAACACGTGTCGTCCCCTCCACTCCTCAACTGGCGCTAGCATCAGGACGATTCATGGAGAGACCAGTCACGTGACCTGGTTTGAGGGGGGCGTGCGGGGATGGATCTTGAGAAAAAAAGTGGACAGTTAGTCAGTTAATCTTAGCACAGCGAGTTCGTTACCTCAGACGTAACACGTTCGACTCGCTTGTCGCCTGTGGGGATTTTTCCATCTGGATTTATTAGTTTTAGCTTATTTTAGTTGTAAATTAAATGTTAATTGGATTTGTAGTAATAAATGGAAAGTATTAGTGTAATTATTGAACCCACGTTGTCTTGAGTCATTCTATGTGTAAAGTTACAACAATACTTTAGAGAGCCAAACTTCGGTGTTTTATATGGTACACTGTCGACAATTGATAAAACAAATATAGCGAAAAAAAAAAGGTAATTAAATAATATAAAAAAAAATGGCTCATTAAAAGCCGAATAAAACACATCGTTGAGCCGCATGGGGCTCCGATAGCCAAATTGGTCCACCCCTAATGTATGCCATTGTGTAAAGTATAAAGGTCAAACTATGATTTTAAGGCCAAATAAAAAAATGTTATACGTGGCTCAGACAAACTGGAATATTGATTAAATTGGCATAAGTATGAAGTTTGTTACTGGCGTTTTGTTATTAAAGTTTGTTTTCTTTTCTAAGTCGTCCGTCTGTCCATCAGACAGGAAGTGACTTTTTATCCCGCAGTCTAAATTTTCCTCACATTTTATCCATCCATCCATTTTGTTTGTCACTTTGATAATCTTGCCTCTCTGTCTGTCTCTTTGTCCGTACATCTTTCTATTTGACTTTTATATGCACGTCTTTCATCTGTCTTCTATATGCACGCGTTTCTATCTGTCTTCTACATGCACGTGTTTCTATCTGTCTTCTATATGCACGTGTTTCTATCTGTCTACATGCACGTGTTTCTATCTGTCTGCTCTATGCACGTGTTTCTATCTGTCTATATGCACGTGTTTCTATCTGTCTGCTCTATGCACGTGTTTCTATCTGTCTACATGCACTTGTTTCTATCTGTCTGCTATATGCACGTGTTTCTATCTGTCTTCTATATGCACGTCTTTTCTCTGTGTCTTACAGTTCCTCTATTATTCCTCACTGTCTTCATCTCCCCTACACCCCACCCATCTCACCCCATCCCACCCACCCAACTTTCTTACATTATGACCCCTGCCCCTACTTCTACTATCAGCGCCATCAAATGTCAACTCACTAGTGAGCTCAAAACCCCTCCATTTATTCACCCTGCCGTCTGCCCGGGTCAAGTGACACTCCACATGTCAAGTCATCCAAAGTTTACACCTTAGCCACGTTTTTAAAAATAATCGATTTTGAGATTTTGATCGCTTTTATTCTGACTTTATCCCCCCCTCATTGTATATAGCCTCCACGTGGATTGAGGGGAGATACAGTTTGATATACACCAGTACATTTTGTGTTTCGCAAGGTTAACATAGAATAACATTGACTGACATTGACTGACATTGACTGACATTGACTAACATTGACTGACTTTGACTGACTTTGACCGACTTTGACTGACATTGACTCACATTGACTCACTTTGACTGACATTGACTGACATTGACTGACATTGACTCACATTGACTCACATTGACTCACATTGACTCACATTGACCTATATTGACTGACATTGACCTATATTGACTGACATTGACCTATATTGACTAACATTGACTTACATTGACACTCTATTTAATTATTCGGGTGTTTGTTAGTTTAGCGAGGGATAGTTTCAGAATTAAAAAAAAAAATTAAATATCAGGATAAATTTCTGGACTTTAATTAAGCTTTGATCATTTCTGGAACATTTTGTATAGTTTTGAAAACAAAAAAAAAATGACCTAGCCCGAGATTTTTAATAACATGTTCTGTTCAGTATTTTACTGGCCGGACAAAGCCATATAACCATATAAAAACAACAGCACTGCCTGTAGGAAATCGTACAACACGTATGCAACAACTGACCTTATCTCTATACTTATAAGACGCACTTGTTGTCTGTCTGTCTGTCTGTTCCTGATCCAGACAACCAAATAACGTGAAATTTGTTACACATACACATTATTACATGGGGAAGGTTATAGGACAGGTTTCGTTTCATCTCGATGGGTAGTTTAATTGTAATTAATTATTTTTATTTTTAGTATTTTACTATATTAAAGTAATCTCGACGGCGCTATAGATAAAATTCCTCTTGTGACGTCATTTCCCGATGATACATTTTTAAATTTTCCTACTAATAAAGCTCGAATAGAACTTGCGCGCTGGTGCTGTATAGTTCCTTTGTGCTGCAAAGAATTGTTGTTGTTTTTTCATGCTCCTGATTTGTACAGTTTGAGGAAGGTAAAGGAATGAAGAAGGATTTTAGAAGAAGTGTGAAGAGAGAGAGAGAGAGAGAGAGAGAGAGAGAGAGGGAGGGAGGGAGGGAGGGAGGGGGAGAGAGAGAGAGAGATAAAGAGAGAGAGGGGGTAGGGGGAGAGAGAGGAAAGGAGTGGGAGAGGAAGGAAAGAGGAAGGAGAGAGAGAGGGGGTAGGGGAGGAGGAGAGAGAAAGGGAGAGAGATAAATTGAGGGGGCAGGGGAGGGAGAGAGGAGGGAATGAAGGGAGGGAGGAAGGTGGAGAGAGGGGAAGGGAGAGAGGTGGAGAGGGAGGGAGAAAGGAGGGATGGAGAGAGGGAAGAAAAGGAGAGGGAGAGGATGGGGAGAAATGGGAGGAAGAGATACAGAGAGAGAGAGGGGGCAGGGAGGGAGAGAGAGGGAAGGAGGAAGGGGGAGAGAGGGAGGGGGTGGACAGGGGGGAAAGGAGGGGGAGATGGGAGAGGGAGGGAGGGAGAGAGAGGGAGGGAAAGGGGGAGAGGGAGGGGAGGGAGGGAGGAATAGAGAGAGGAAGGGAGAGAGGGGGTAGGAGAAAACAGAAAGTAAACAGAAAACCTTATTTAAACCCGGGCAAAGCCGGTACTTTGCAACTAAAGTAATTTACTAAACTGTAGGATTATTCAAATTAATCAAAAAAAAAAAAAAACCAAAATAATTTCTGAATCCATCCTTCGCCCTACAAAGTACACCCCAGTCTGTTTTTTGGCTATATTTCGTCTGTTCATATTTGTCATATTACTGAATTCACGATTAATAATCAAAACGTACTCATTAGTCTAACGTTTTCGGGGTGAATTTCCAATTAATTTACAGCACATTAAAACATGAACCATTCAATACATTCCAGTCATTTGAACAACAGACATCAATTCATAGTTCCTTTAGGAAGAGGTCGCAAAGTATTCAAGACACTTGAACATTATACAAATCACTACTTTCATATGAACAGTAAATAAACATGTTGTCGTAACATTGCATACAACCATCTACGCCTGTTCCGCCTCTTCAATCAAGTGACCAAAATGACAGGTGGTCAACATTCTACTCAGAGGTCTTTAGGCTTTCGACTCCGTCAGTTACGCGTTTTAATACCAGGCTATTGTAATGGGTTGCTGACCTCCAGGTTTAAAGGTTTGTCACTGTTGCACTCAGTACTCAGTACATTACAATAAAAAGAGGGAAATAACTTTAACTAATAAGCAAGGGTGGTAACTCCAAGATAAAGATAACGTTTCAAACACGTATACATGCATGACGTCATGATTCCCCCCATTTCCGGTTTTCCAAGAATAAAATACGTTTTTTTTTTAAAATAACTATTTGGAATTTTAGCCAGGTTTTTACTCCAAAAAATGAAATAATAAAAATAAAATAAAACTGATTTAGTTCCAGCCGCCGCCCACACTGGCTTTATGCGTGGCTCTGTTTAAATGTAAACATTTGGCAACTTAGTGAATTGGCGTGCGTCCATTTGTAATTCTTTTGAACTCAACAACAACAAAAAAAAAATCCGTCGATCCAATTAGTGGAACAGCTCGGCGCGATACAGTAAGGCCTCCCTTTTTTGTGGAAAGTTTTGTTTGTTTCCTTTGTTTTATTTTTTTTAATCACGCGGTGTTGGAACATTATTACATGTTGCATGTGCAGTTTTTATTTATTTTTTAAATTAATATTACTTTCTGTGGGTTTTGTCCTCAAATCTTGAAACTCCACTTTTGAACCTGTTCTAATCTAGTGAGTAGGTTCGAAATTTGGCAAACATGTATACTGTACATGACAATACACGATTCTAATAATGTCGAGTCCACGAATTTACATCTTATAGAATTGCGAATCGAGTTACTGTTTAGTAGTAATGTTTATAATGGACAAACAAAAAATTCGTCCCGAGATTATCATTAATAAGCCTGGATGATAACAATATAGTGAACTAAATATCTATATAAATAATAGCGGTGTGGGTTCTGCGTTAAATCGAAAGTAAAGAATTAATACAACAGTATTCCAGTTTATAATACAATCATGAAAAAATCGGATCTGCCCGAAACCAAAAAATAACCTAGACTACCGATCAAGCCTAAGGGGATATAACTCTATGCAAAGGTTTTGCAGGGTACAGCTAGTGTCTTTATATTAGTTAGTTAACTAGTAATCAATAAACTTATATACTTAAATAAGCGACCTCGTGTACATTTTTTTAGCGGTAACAATTTATATAAAAATTTGTATAATAAAATTAAAAAAAAAAATTACTTTTTGAATGGTCTACGTGCGACACTAATCAGGTCTTACCATCACCAAGTCATAGATGTTATCCGGTATGATGACCAAAAGGGTCCAATGTTAACAAATCTAATCCTTTTTAAAACCACTTTATAAATGTTGACGAAACCAGTTTACAAATGTTGTCGCCTACGCTTATATTGTGTAGTCCCTCCCTCCCCCACAACTCGACCCCCCCCCGCCTAATCTATCTTTCTCCAGGCGTATAACATTACGTACACACACTATTAGCATCACTTTAGAACATTTACGTACGTTCGTTCGTTGGTTGAAGTATCAAATATTTAGATGGTTTAAATATTGAAGTGAACGGCGAGAGAAACTGATGGATTTATGCAACAGAAATAGCAACAATTATTAAACATTATGTTTAAAAAAAACAAAACAAACAACATACAACGTTCTTAACCTACATTCCGCCTGGTATAATTAATAAGGTTAGCTAGATGGAGTAATTACAGCTTTACCGCGGTGAAAGTCTGCAACCAGCTATAAAAAAATTCTCTCCCTTAGATTTCACTAATTAACTGTCTTTTCCACAATTTTGGTGGAGCCTGTAACACTGAATCTGTTTTCTTTTTTTAAATTTTGTAATTCTCCAGAGTTATCTATCTTGCTGAAACTTTATTTCTTTTTCTTTATTTACTAGTCCCCCCCCCCTTTTTCTTGCCTTTTTTTTTTTTTATTTTTTTTTGACCAAAAACAAAACCATGAACACCCACATAATATAAATTACACAGAATTGACATCGTCAATTTAAATGGGTATTTCCGAAAGGCGCCATATTTGTGTAACAAATTCTGTGTATATCAAAACAAGCAATTAAGCCTGTTCCATTCTGGACACAGGACGTGTTAGCGCATTTTCGTATTATGTATCAGTACGTATGCTATCTTTCAGTAAATATTTGTAAATTTTGGAAATGTTTATAAATTCAATTGTGTAATCCATATATTTGTAAAAAAAATTATAAAGACGTTTCTTTATATTTGAAAAAAAAATTGTCTCTTAAATCTAACTACAAGTGGTTTGTGGTTACTGAAATAGGACTCATAATTGAAAACATTCGAAATTATAGTAATTTAATCGTCCGAAAACTCCGCCAATTGTTGCATAGCTCTGATAATTTCAATTAAACTCAGAACACAAGCTTACTATTTCATTTGATAAGTTTCTTAATAAATCTTGGTGCTGCAGTATTTCGCACCAAATGAACGGGTTATTGAACGTACAAGGTGTATATATAATATATAAGCCCCTTAATAAATAAATAATGATTACGCCCCTTTGATTAGCTTGTATTATTTATATTTAAAATATAAGCAAAACGGTACATAACAAATTCTTATATTTTGGCCCTGAGAGGTCAAATCGCGAAATGGACTTTTGATGTACACTTTGCAGGCCAAGACCTACACAATGATATATACATCATGGGTCTAGGACTTATGGTAGCTGAGATATAGGGCGGTCCATTATTAATATAGCTTATATAGTAAAAAACGGTACTTTATAAGGCCCCTTTTACGGCCCTCAGAGGTCCTATCGCAAAATGAACTTTTGATGTACACATGGCAGGCAAAGACCTACAAAATGATATATACATCATGGGTCTAGGACTTATAGTTGCTGAGATATAGCGCTCCTTTATTAATATAGTAAAAAACGGTACTAAGGCCCCTTTTACGGCCCTGAGAGGTCAGATCGCGAAATGAAAAAAAGTCATTTCTTGGCAGGCCAAGACCTACAAAATGATATATACATCATGGGTGTAGGACTTATGGTTGTTGAGATCTAGGGTGATGACGGACAGACAGACAAAACGGGGACAATAGAGCATTTTTTTTTTCGAAAATGCTCTAAAAATAGGTTCTGCACTATTGTGTTTAATAAGGGAAGTAACTGAATGGTGGCGGTGCGCTTTCTGTATGTTACATTTGTTACATATTCTGTATCGGCACCTATTTATACCTCCTGTAAATATTTACTAACATTTTTTTAGGGGAGGGGGGTGTGTGTGGATTTAACGTGATTCACTTTCAGTGTAATGGCGCGTTGCACGGAAAGGCGGAGATATTTTCTGTGCGCAGCGTATCAATATAATGGCCGACTTACCGCAAATGCGCATTGATCTACGGCTGTACAAATACACACTTTTCTCATGCAGAGCAGGATTATGTCCCTTGGACGCACTAATCTCTGACTAGATTTGGTTCCCTACCACTCGTCTTACCATAATATAGGTAATACACCCAGCTTGCCTTGTTGTACATTTCGTATCTCAGCGATTTGAAAAGGGGAGGGAGGGAATTTCTAATCTCTTATTCGTGCATATAGCAGCAGTGTAAACAGAGGTTTAAAAGAAGTAACTCATTTTTCCTTCAATTCTTTTATAAAAGCTGAAAATGTAAAGAACTCTCATAAATTTAAAGGCAAATTTCCGATGTCATGCGAATACATAAAGAGGAACTAATAAAACCTCGGAGACTACAGCCATCGACTAACAGATTCTCAGCTATTCAAACTACAATGTACACACTGCCATCCAACCGACCCTAAATACACCGAAAATCAAACATGGCGAGTTCATGATTTGTCTCCCCCCACCCCCGCTTATCTCTCTACCCACCCCCCTCCCTATAATGTTTCCGACTCAGTTGGTGTTAATCAAGTCAATGACTGCTCAAATCATTTGACTGAAATTATAGGATAGCTGAAATGTCACGGAAGTGGGTGTGTGTATAGGGGCGTGGTATACTACGTAATTTGATTGGGTGGTGGGGGGTGGATTGTAATTGGACACCGGGCTGACGGACAGAACTAAAAAAAAACGACGACGTATCGAACCAGTAATTGGGGGATTGTCTTTTAGTTCGGTTTTGTTACTGCCTGGTCGTTGAAGCGCTGAACAGGAAACTATTCTGGGATTCTCAGAGACTGCAGCCATTTTGGAACTAACAGATTCTCAGAGATTTCAGCCTTTGCGGAACTAACAGATTCTCAGAGACTGCAGCCATTGCTGAACTAACAGATCCTCAGAGACTGCAGCCATTTTGGAACGAACAGATCCTCAGAGACTGCAGCCATTTTGGAGCTAACAGATTCTCAGAGATTGCAGCCATTGCGGAACTAACAGATTCTCAGAGACTGCAGCCATTGCTGAACTAACAGATTCTCAGAGACTGCAGCCATTGCGGAACTAACAGATCCTAAGAGACTGCAGCCATTGCGGAACTAACAGATTCTCAGATACCGCAGCCATTGTGGAACTAACAGATTCTCAGAGACTGCATTAGTAGAGCTTTTCTTAAAGACTAAACACTACTAAATTAATACCAAAGTATTCTAACCAATTAATTACAGTAAAAGACGTAGCTGATAATGACCCCCCTTTTTTTTTATATGGTGGAAATGAGCGATATGGGATGTAAGAGACAAAAATCTCATTGTTTCAGGGACTAGTAAAAAAAACCAAGTTGCCGACCTAGGTCTCCTCGTGCCTCCATGACCGTTGCATTTATCGGCTGTGGTGGGGGATGAAAAGAAGAACGCTAAACAAAACAAAACGTTCCCATATGGTATGTAGGATGTAGGACACAAACGCAACATCCTTGCTGGTACTTGAACACAACAACAAAAATATGAACACAGGTCAATGTGAGACTCATTATGTTATTAGAAAAAAGTAGGTGAACCAAATGAAAAAGGCGCACCATCGGGAGTTGAACGACATTCAGTGGAACAAATAAACCTATAAAATATTTAAAAATCAGACAAACAAAAAAGAAAGGGTTAATTGTGAGTTGACATGATTGTGTCAGCTTCGCAAAATGTCACCCATATAGGACTGACCTCCTCCCCCTCCCTCTTTCCCAACCCCAGCAATCCCCCTGTCTGGGGCATATTCGGTATACCCTTCCGCTTTCCATTGATTAATTCTACTTAGGCTGGAGGACTTTTTTTAATGCGAAGTAAAAGAGGTGCAAGGTAGGCAGGTGTGTGTGCGTGCGTGCGTGTGTGTGCGTGCTAACTGGCGTTAAAACCACCACTAGAAATATGCCTGCCTTGAAACACACACACACACACACACACACACACACACACAAACAATGCACTATTACAGTTTAGCTGATCTTTGTTTTAATATTCAACGGAAGTGGGATATGACAAACTTTTCACCATTCTACAAAAAAAACAAACAAGAACACAAAAATGATGATGTCATTTGGACTGACCTCTGTAAGGAGTTAGTTTTAAAAACTAAAATAAATAATAAAACAACAACGAACGCACATAATTAAAACGAAGAACACAATAAGTTGGCTGGCCGAACTGAGTCTGATGAACGGGTCTTAATGGTCAGAGGACGCTTTTAACGACGTAAACGTCATCTGTAAGACGTTACTAAATCTCCATTGTCATTTGGTCGTTAACCTACTTAAATATTGGACATAATTATGAGTAGTTTTTAGTTTTATAGACGGACACAACAACTGGACCCAGCCTTGAGTCTCTGTTGTTTTTTTTTTTTTGTTTTGTTTCGTTTAATGAAATCTTTTTGTTTTTTTTTCCAACAATAGATGACGTTGAATAATTATATCCATGGGTTGTCATGGTGACATGGGAGGCTACTTTTGAGGAAGGACTCGGCGGTTTTCGAAGATGGCGAAGTTTAGAAACAAAGGTTAATACTGAGTTAGTCAATATTTATATATTGATATATTCATAATCTCTAGAGCACCGGTTCTCAAACTTTTTCCCCGACTGTACCCCAAAGGGGTGCTAAAATTATGTCCGTGGGCACCCTCGCACTTAAGCTCTATCTATCTATCTATCTATCTATCTATCTATCTATCTATCTATCTATCTATCTATCGTATCTATCTATCTATCTATCTATCTATCTATCTATCTATCTATCTATCTATCTATCTATCTATCTATCTATCTATCTGTCTGTCTGTCTGTCTGTCTGTCTGTCTGTGTCTGTGTCTGTCTGTCTGTCTGTCTGTCTGTCTATCTATCCATCCATCCATCCGTCCATCCGTCCGTCCGTCCGTCCGTCCGTCTGTCCGTCCGTCCGTCTGTCTCTCCGTTTGTCAGTCTCGTTTGTCAGTCATTCATTCTGTTCGTCCGGCCGGTCGCCATCCTTCCCGCCTGACTCTTAGTCTGTCTGTCTGTTGTTGTTGTTTATGACATAGTTTTATATCTGTTCAATGTTCACCTCCCCCTCCCCCTCCCCCAATAATTTCATTGTTTTCCTCCTTGTAGAAATTAACTTCTCTCACCGCTGTCGTATTTCCTTTTCCAAGCCTAAGGCAATAAGTTCCTGTGGGCAACAAGTGGTCCGGTGGGAAACAAGTTGTCTGGTGGGGAAAACAAGTGGTCCGGTGTGAAAAAAGTGGTCCAGTGAAAAAAAAAGTGGTCCGGTGGGGAAAAGTGATCCAATGGGAAAAAGTGGCCCGGTGGGCAACAAGTGGCTCGGCGTGGCAACAAGTGGTTCGGTGGGCAACAAGTTGTCCGGTGTAAAAAAAGTTGTACGGTGGGCAACATGTGGTCCGCAAGAAAAATTTGCTGGTTTCCAATTAGACGTGTTTTATTTTCCTACATTGGTCATATATTTTGGATTAAATCGGACCACGCTTATGATCCAATAAAAAAACTAAACAAATGAAACGGTTTTTATATTTTCGTAAATGCTGAATCTGTTTCATCGTATAAAACACGACCCACGAAACGGTATCCCGTAGAAAAGACGAACACTGGAGAGGGTTGAATGGCCATGAGTGGTGCAGGGGAACCTGAGAATACTAATTCGACTACTGTGGAGAGAACCAAGGGAATTTTATATATATATAAGGTCTGGTGAAAGTTGGTAAAACATCTCAAACTCACCCAGGTTTGAATGGGTGCCTGACTTAAGCTGGGTGGGGAGTGAAGGCGGCTGGGCGTTGTGCCAAACACACGATTCCTTTACAAGACGAGGTCACACAAACACATTGATTCCAGCTTTCATCTGCATCGATGGGTTAAGAAAACTTTATTTTTTTTTGTGCGCACATTTGTTGGAAGTTCATCGGACAAATCGAGTAGCTGTTTGATATTTTTCTTTTTGGGAGGTGGATTAAATACAAGATGGAAAGCATTTCTCCCGCGGGCTGCGTATTTCCAAACGCATGTATCGAAAACACAAAAAACCCAACATATGGAGTCATTGGCGCGTAACAGAACAAATCGAGCCGGAGTGGCCTGAGCTCAGCTGACCTTTGTATGGTTTGAACTTGACATTAAAAAAAAAAAACAAATTTAAGAAAGGCCATTTACTTTTAAGGTTAATTTATTTTTTGTTTACACGATGTCCAGGCAGTGTGAGGACATGTCTCCCCCGGGCTATTGATCGCACTTTACCGGCAAGACACCCACGCCCCACCCCTCCCCCCCCACACACATCCACACACACACACACACATCAAGCTTTCGTGTGTGTGTGTGTGGGGGGAGGCTGTCGTGTTTTGTTGACCTGTGACTCTGACTATGAAGTTCAAAATAACCACCCGTCTTATAGTGTTTGTCTTGGGGGGGGGTTGGAGAGGTGGGAAGGGGAGTTTGAAGTGGGGGGGAACATCCTCTTTAAAAAAAAAACATAAATAGTCAAATAAATACAAAACTCTTCAAATACGGGGAAAACAAAAATCTGTCCAAAAACAAGTTTCAATTCCCCCCCCGTCTCTCTTGAGATACTATAAATGACGTCATTTTTAAGATGCCACGCAACGGAATGGATTCAAATTTAAATTGATTTAAAAAAAAAAGATTTAAGAGCGTAAACAAATATCGGTTGAAATGAATAAAATTCATACCTCTGAATAAGGCGATTAATAATCCAATAATTTCTAAGTGACTTAACCTAATAAAAGCGTCATCAAAAGCCTTATTCTCTAGGATAAATACTTTTGTTCAACATCTCAATGTAGAATTTTTTCTTACATCGTCATAATCTAATCTTGACAACTTGCACAAACACACACCCACACACATATGTCGACTTTAAACGATTCTACTAGAAAATGCCCGAAGATTTTATTCCACTATAAAATTGTTATTTTAATTGTATTTGCTTAAGAATCTTACCTTCTATTTATTAAAAGTGCATGATGTTGAAATGTTTTGTGTGAGACTTAACATTTTTGCGAAAGTGGATTCGGGGTTACACACACACACACACACACACTATATATATATATATATATATATATATATATATATATATATATATATGTATAAATGTAATACAACAAAACTCATTTCGATTGATTTTAAATTCTTCAGTTTGACAATAAAACCCTTTGATGTATCAAATTTTTTGTTAAGTATGAATGAGACCAATGTTCCCTCTAATTTTCTTAAGTGGCGCTGCGCGGTAAAAAATCTTGTGCAACTTTTTAGGACTTCGAAAAATTTGGGTGCTGAAGTTTGGAATAAATTATAAAAAATATTGGCTGTTGTTTGTAGTCCGAATCTGCGAGAATTATTCGAACAATGTTAATAAAAAAGCAACTATTTCTATATGACTTAGTCTAAAACTAATAAAACTGCTAGTCACCTAAAATAACCAGACAAAATTGAAAATAGGGTTTTCTGAAGTAATTGCTAATCGCTATTGAAATTATTAGCTATTGGTAGTTTCAGGAACAAAGGAAGTGAATCTATCAATCAGTCACTTAAATTTATATAGCGCTTATTATGTAGCGAGCAAAAGCTCTCGAAACATGAACTTTGACAAAGTGCGTTTTCAAACCCTGTCGGAATGCCATGAGTGATTTAGACGTAGTTAAAGAAGCGGTTAAAGAGTTCCATAAAAAAATAGCGGAATAAGAAAAACATCATTTAGCATAAAAATGTTCAACTGAAATTCCCAGATCCTCCCGATGAGCAACACAGTGTTGCTGTACTATATGAGGAATTTCTTGTCGAAGACGTGCAGCAACATCATTTGTTGATCCTAACATGACTGATGCACCATCAGATGTGAACATTACGAGTTTAGATAAATTAAGGTTAATTGATTTGTAAAAAGTTTTCATTGCCTCAATTATTGCCTTGAATCACGTGGCTTTAATTTGACAATGCCACCAAATACTGTTTTATACACACACCTATCTAACAATCTAAATTTAAAATAAATAACTTGCATTTTTGACATTGAAATGTCAGTACTTTAATCAATTGTAATTGTGTGATATGAAGACATCCTTATATCATTCATAATTTTTACTTTGACAACTTTGTTTATTGATTCAAGAAATTCGAACGCATAATTTTTACTCCTCTAGCTATGTCAGGCAAGTTGTCTATTTTGACATATGCTCATTAATGTCTGTAACAGAGAGCATTGAAATTATTCATTTTAACCGCTAAAATGACACTGTCAATTATAACTTTAATTTCCTCTGGAGTTGATTTTTTCAATTCTTTTTTCTTGTCTCTCTCCTCGGCTGTTTCTGTTAACATGCCTCGTAAACCAGTTAAATTTCACAATGCAGTGATACTAGTCTGATGGCTTTTACTTATTAAATGCCTTTTCAGGTAATCTAATTTCAAAAATGCCATCCCAAATCTTTCCAGTGCAAAAATCACTTCCACTTTTTAGCTTTTTGGCAGATGACACATATAACACCAACATCATCATCATAAGTAAATATCTTTTCAGCTGAACGCTACAGGGTGATTTTTGACTCCGGCATAAACGTTTGGACGAACTCGTGCCAAGCCACGTTTTTGAAGGAGGCAATGAGACGCTTTTTTTGCACATTTTATGTAGCGACATTTTGAAATTATTTTCTACAACTATTTATTTAATTAATTATAGTACGAAACGATCATCCATTTTGAAAACAGAAGAAATTATTTATGCGCATGCGTTTGAATAAATTAGGTGAAAAGGAAATCGAAGTTTTATTTTTGCTGAAACCGAAGCGATAACTTTTATATTGAATTTATGTAAATAAATTGTATGTAGATACCAAATATAAACAAATATTAGCACCACTTTTTAAATTCCTTGACAATTTTAGAAAATACACATTATAAGCAATTTAGTTGAAGTAATATTTTCATCAGATTGTATTCTTGTGCGCGGGGAATAATTTTTTTCTGCGCGGAGGTTTTCTAAAATTGCGCGCGCGTGCAAGCGCTATGCAGATCAGAGGGAACATTGAATGAGACATCATGTTATTGTCATGTATGAATGAGACATCATGTTATTGTCAAGTATGAATGAGGCATCATATTATTGTCATGTATGAATGAGACATCATGTTATTGTCATGTACGAATGAGACATCATATTATTGTCATGTATGAATGAGACATCATATTATTGTCATGTACGAATGAGACATCATGTTATTGTCATGTATGAATGAGACATCGTGTTATTGTCACATAATATTGTCATGTATGAATGAGACATCATGTTATTGTCATGTATGAATGAGACATCGTGTTATTGTCACGTATGAATGATAGACATCGTGTTATTGTCATGTATGAATGAGACATCGTGTTATTGTCATGTATGAATGAGGCATCATATTATTGTCATGTATGAATGAGACATCATGTTATTGTCATGTACGAATGAGACATCATATTATTGTCATGTATGAATGAGACATCATGTTATTGTCATGTACGAATGAGACATCATATTATTGTCATGTACGAATGAGACATCATGTTATTGTCATGTATGAATGAGACATCGTGTTATTGTCACATAATATTGTCATGTATGAATGAGACATCATGTTATTGTCATGTATGAATGAGACATCGTGTTATTGTCATGTATGAATGAGACATCGTGTTATTGTCATGTATGAATGAGACATCGTGTTATTGTCATGTATGAATGAGACATCGTGTTATTGTCATGTATGAATGAGACATCATATTATTGTCATGTATGAATGAGACATCATGCTATTGTCATGTATGAATGAGACATCGTGTTATTGTCATGTATGAATGAGACATCGTGTTATTGTCATGTATGAATGAGACATCATATTATTGTCATGTACGAATGAGACATCATATTATTGTCATGTATGAATGAGACATCATGTTATTGTCATGTATGAATGAGACATCGTGTTATTGTCATGTATGAATGAGACATCGTGTTATTGTCATGTATGAATGAGACATCGTGTTATTGTGATGTATGAATGAGACATCGTGTTATTGTCATGTATGAATGAGACATCGTGTTATTGTCATGTATGAATGAGACATCGTGTTATTGACATGTATGAATGAGACATCATGTTATTGTCATGTATGCGCTAGAGACATCATGCTATTATCATGTTTGCATAAGACATAACATCGGGATCCCGGCTGAATTTAAGCTCCATTTATCACATCTCGGGAAATCCACATGTCCCGTTAGAATTTGTGACCGTAACTAGGGAAGTACAGACTGCTGCGGTTCATCCCTGGCGACACTTACTTAGCCGCCGGACATAGGTGGGCATTTGACTGGTCCACACAGGGCGGCCCCGAACTCTAGCTACAAAGGTGATCAGTTTGTGTATAAATAAAAATCTAAAATAAATAATTCAGGCATTATTTATTACTTTAAATAAACACGCAGTGAGCGACTCGGAATGAATAACACGCAATGATTCGCACGCGCAGTGAATAGCACACAATGTTAACAATTTGCATTGTCCGAGTGTAAGTTGTAAACCTGAGTGTTCTGTAACCGGATATGGCGATACAATCACCCATTTCATTAATCACTGAGTATAATTCAGCAGCTGTTGGTACAAATCCATGAGTCAGTTGAAACGCAATTTTTTCTCCGGTTGCAAATTTTTCTCCGGTTGCAAATTTTTTCCGGTTGCAAATTGTTTTGTTATTGGGCACAGTGTCTTTGTAGACGAGCGCTGGCATATTCATTACTACAACCGAGCGCACAAATGTTTCTTTTGGTAGGCCTTTGTACGGTCATGTTGCGCACGAATGTTTCGTTCAGTAGGCCTTTGTACGGTCATGTTGCGCACTAATGTTTCGTTCAGTAGGCCTTTGTACGGCCATGTTGCGCACTAATGTTTCGTTCAGTAGGCCTTTCTACGGTCATGTTGCGCACTAATGTTTCGTTCAGTAGGCCTATATATACCGTTATGTTGCGCACTAATGTTTCGTTCAGTAGGCCTAAATACCGTTATGTTGCGCACTAATGTTTCGTTCAGTAGGCCTAAATACCGTTGTGCCGGTCTCCAAAATTTGTATTTCCTTCCTAAGTCTCGTATAGCCAATAGTTTCGGTTTGCAAGCTAAAGCCACTCAGCGAAGTGTCCTGCACGATAGACCCAATCACGTTCAGAGAGTCTTAGGACGTTCTTGAACCAGGACTATATTGTTTATAGTTTGCGATCACATTTAAGACGTTCGTGAACCTAGACTATATTGTTTATAGTTTGCGATCACATTTAGGACGTTCTTGAACCTAGAGTATGTTGTTTATAGTTTGCGATGACATGTAAGACGTTCGTGAATCTAGACTATGTTGTTTATAGTTTGCGATCACATTTAAGACGTTCTTGAACCTAGAGTATGTTGTTTATAGTTTGCGATGACATTTAAGACGTTCTTGAACCTAGAGTATGTTGTTTATAGTTTGCGATGACATTTAAGACGTTCTTGAACCTAGAGTATGTTGTTTATAGTTTGCGATGACATTTAAGACGTTCTTGAACCTAGAGTATGTTGTTTATAGTTTGCGATGACATGTAAGACGTTCTTGAACCTAGAGTATGTTGTTTATAGTTTGCGATGACATGTAAGACGTTCTTGAACCTAGAGTATGTTGTTTATAGTTTGCGATCACATTTAGGGCGCAATCGCCAAAGAAACCCATAGACCATAAAAAAAAAAAAAACTTTCATAAGCCGGTCTTGTTGTTAAAACTTATCAATAATTACATTATCAACTTTCGAGACCCAAAGACCAGCAGGATTACAGACTGTTATGTATATCAACAAACAGCAGATTGCTCATTAAATTTAATACTTCATGCCAGTACATTTAGACGTACATCTGTCGGGTGTATATGCTTTGATTTTAGACCAGCATTATGTATTTACTAGCTATATCCTGCAAAACCTTTGCATAGAGTTATATTCCCTTAGGTTTGATCGGTAGGCTAGGTTATTTTTGGTTTCGGACAGATCCTATTTTTTCATGATTTTTATTACTATTGTCTACGTTTGACGATCTTAAACTGTAATAATGTTGTATTAATTCTTTACTTTCGATTTAACGCAGAAACCACACCGCTATGATATATATATAGCAAACACACAAACAGACCGACAAACAGACAAACAAACAAACAAACAGACAAACAAACAAACAAACAGACAAACAAACAAACAGACAAACAAACAAACAAACAAATAAACAAACAACGTATTTTGCTGGGGAGGGTTGGTTTAATTAAAAAAAAAAAGTTTTTGTAGAAAATGACTCAACTCTTTGGATTGACTGACGCACCCGTAATGTTTGGGTACACTATAGAAACCTACTTGTGTAATCTGCCTACTTGTGTAATCTGCCTACTTGTGTAATCTGCCTACTTGTGTAATCTGCCTACTTGTGTAATCTGTCTTCTTGTGTTATCTGCCTACTTGTGTAATCTGCCTACTTGTGTATTCTGCCTACTTGTGTAATCTGCCTATTTGTGTAATCTGCCTTCTTGTGTAATCTGCCTACCTGTGTAATCTGCCTTCTTGTGTAATCTGCCTACTTGTGTAATCTGCCTATTTGTGTAATCTGCCTACTTATGTAATCTGCCTACTTGTGTAATCTGCATATCTGCCTATTTGTGTAATCTGCCTATTTGTGTAATCTGCCTTCTTGTGTAATCTGCCTACCTGTGTAATCTGCCTACTTGTGTAATCTGCCTACCTGTGTAATCTGCCTACCTGTGCAATCTGCCTACGTGTGTAATCTGCCTACTTGTGTAATCTGCCTACTTGTGTAATCTGCTTATGTGTGCGTTTCATTGAACAGAACAGATCAATGATATAAATCTCATATTTTTTTCCCCATTTTTCTATATGTTCATATTTTTATTTTTCATTTGGAGCTTAAATGTTTTTTTTATTTCATAAGTTGTCGCATTGCTTAAATCAGAAAAAATAATAAGGGAGCACTTTAATGTATACAATTTTTTAAGGGAAATAACGCGGGGAGATAATATTTTCAACCCTTTTTTTGGCTGAGCTAGCTTTAGGTTGGATATTTTTAGACGTGAGTTGTGTGGTAGGTGTGTGTGATGGCTGTCAGGTTGAGTACAATTACCTCTGCACTTCACGGAGACAGATGGTCTTATGGTAAAACGCTCGACCATCGACCTGGGGGGGGGGGGGTCCTGGTTCAATGCTATTTACCCTGATCTGCTTATTTTAGAGGGGGGCCCTAAATTTTGTCCTGCTCATTGTATGGCACTAAAAGCTACAGATAAACATTAATTAAATTTATAGAACAGCCACACTGCAGGCGCACTATAAATAAACGACAACATCACAACAGCAACCTAGAAATATTGCAGATAACAAGCAAAAAAACTAGACTTCGTTTTAAGGCGGAATGTTGGGAATAAGAATTTTGACCGAGTAAGCAAAGTGAAACACAATCAAATAAGTGAACATAAAAACATTTGCATATGTGGAGTATATATATATATATCACGGGCGTAACCACCTGTTGCAGGATGCATTTGAAACAAGAACAATATAAAAAAAATGGAAATCTGACCAGGAGTCGATTACGAGGCGGCTACGATTTCGACCATATCCTGTGACCCCCATCCCGGGGATGTTGATCTGCTGATTACTAAACCTGCACCCCGACAGTTTATTTACTGTGACTTCACCGTAACCGACTCTGCAGGAGTCACATAGGCGTTCAGGATGTTAATCGGGGATTATCTCGTTTCGGACACATAACCTGATCTTACCTTCGACTTACCGAGCGAAACTTATCAGAGAGACCCAATAACAAAGGTGCACTAGCCCTAAAGTAGTTTTGAACACAAGTGATACATTTGGTATCAGTAACTTTAGCGCACACTTTCCAATAAGATGAAAATAAGCAGAGAGAGATTTTTTTTTTATATCTTAAAATAATGTTTCTATTTCAGAAATGAAGGCACTTACAGTTGATGTAAATAGGGGACGGATAGTCGTGCGGTAGAGCGCTCGACTGTCGACCTGAAGGTACCTGGTTCGATCCCTGGTGAGGACCAAGGAAATTTTTCAGGTCTTGGCTCAAGTTCCCGATATATCTCCCGTGGTGACTCCATGACCATTGCACGATCGGCTAAGGTGGGGATGAAAGAAGGGCACCATAAAAGCCGTCCCATTAGTGGTTTATAGGATCTAAGAGATTTCATCTCATCCTTACAGGGACTTCACACACACATTTGATGTAACAAGCACTCTAGTTTTTCACACAGTTTTTAAATAATGGGTCTCGGAAACCAAAACTGTTGTCATAGTGGGTCGACGAAACCAAAAATGTTTGAAAAAACTTCTTTGCAAGACACACATCTCTTAATATGCCGTAGAGGCAGGAATAGATAAATCTACCCTTTATCTACACTTTATCTACACTTCATGCTCTTTAATGGCTCCGTTAAGCCTGATTGGAACTCTAATAAACTCTTCCCTCGGCTCTAGTTCTGGAAATAAAAATAATGAGTTGTAAGGGGCCAGCCAGTGGCGGCACAATGGTTGATTGCCCCCCCCCCCCTGTCAAACCGAATGTCGCCCCCCCCCCCCCCCTTTTCTTTGATGATAAATTTCAACATGGCGAGCTGTAAATTGACTTTTTTTTCACTTTAAATGTAGTATTGACAGAAATAACCTTGTGCTACTCATACATCTGGTCCACAAAGGTCATTATGACCTACATGACCGCGCTGGTTTCTCACTGTGACCACTGTATTCTCGTTACATTGGTGACACACTGAGTGAGAGAAAGAAAGATGTGGGTTGATAAACAGACAGACTGAGATTGATTAGTCTTATTGATAAATAGCTCTAGATAAAAGCGTGGGTCGCAAGAAATATCTCATGTAATTGATTACATGTAATTGCTATTGCTGAAGAGTGTAGCTCTCTAGTCAGAAAGTGAAACAATCCAGTGGCATTCTATTCAACATTGTTATTGTCTTTTATTTAATTAGATTTCGGCCTCGGTTAATCGAACCACGGGACAAACTATGGCCAGTATCTAGAGCAGTGGATCTCAATGTCTGGATCGCGACCCACCAGTGTTGTCTCAAGCTGAGTTGAAGTAGGCCGCCAATGATTTTAATAATTACCTTAATCAAGAAAATACCAAACAATTGATTTTTTCATTCTTCCCAGGCGGGTCGCGAACACCAAAAGTTTGAGAATTACATACCTGACGAACAGGCACGCCGAGAGGGGGGGGGGCAGGCGGGGTCATTGCCAGGGGGCCCGCATCTGTAAGCGGGCCCGGCCGCCCCTACCATGTCAATTTTTTCACGATTTATTGTTTATTAAGGGGCCCGCAATGATGTCCTGCCCTGGGGCCCGTTTTGGCTCTCGGCGCCCCTGCTGGCGAATACCAAAAAAAAAAAAAGTGCCATCTGTAAACAACACCAAACGTGATTTATTTGAGTAGATGGATGAATGGGTTATTATACAATCAGGCGTGAATGAACATCCAAGCGAGCGAGACGTAATATTCAGTGTATTAAGTCTTGTTGTTCATCCTGTTGTTCCGATGGGTGCTTGCGTATACGTGAACAAGTCTTAAGGTCTAAGTCTGTTCAACTGTGAACAAATGTTCTAAGTCTGTTCATTTGATATCTTGTGAGTAGAACATTATGAGCACACATACAACGTGACTCGGCATCGCTCGGGTCATTCATGTGAAATGTGTACACGCGTCTCACACATATATATCTTACATAATTAGCATCAACATCCAGACAGGCCCGTAGCGTGCGGGGGGACAGGGGGGCAGCCCCTCCTGCGTTTGGTCTGGCCCCCCTCTGCTTATTTGTTCTACTTAGTAAATTGTATTACCTGCCCCCCCCCCCCGCTATTGCCTGGACCCTGCTGTAGAATGCCTGGCCCCTGCTTTAGAATTTTCACGCTACGGGGCTGCATCCAGACCGTACCATACAATATACACAAAATCAAACAACTCCGATAAAACTGGGAATGTAAACTGAGTCCAAGAGTTATCAACACCGCTTCTTGATAGTGAAATAATTGCTACAACATACAGTATAAATTAACGAAAAAAAAACCCCAAATAAGTTACTTTTACTCAAGTCATAGAAACCAAACGCAACCTTAGGATTGGTGATATCCTATTCCGATTTCTTTTACAGATAGGAGAAAAGTAGCGCGTTTTATGCGACATCGCATGGTGTGGGCGATATCTAGCCCATCCTTGGTAAACTACGCTACTGCCTGGAAAACCCCATTTACTTAAGCCCGCCCCCCTCACACACACACAAATATTGTATTGGGGTTTCGATAAAGACGGATGTACAGCTAACAAACCGAATGGCTTAACTCCGGAATTGTGCTGATCGGATAAAAAGATTTCACAGTTTAAGAGCCAAAATAAATGTTACAGTATAACAAAATAAATGTTACAGGATAACAAAATAAATGTTACAGGATAACAAAATAAATGTTATAGGATAACAAAATAAATGTTACAGTATAACATAATAAATGTTACAGTATAACATAATCAATGTTACAGTATAACATAATCAATGTTACAGTATAACATAATCAATGTTACAGTATAACATAATCAATGTTACAGTATAACGTAATCAATGTTACATTATAACGTAATAAATGTTACAGTATAACATAATAAATGTTACAGTATAACATAATAAATGTTACAGTATAACATAATAAATGTTACAGCATAACATAACTAGATCGTCGACTTGATTACAAGCCACCCTATACAATAAAAAAAACAAAAATTACATAAATAGGCTACTTGGTTGACCAATAAATGGTACAGGACTGGCTGCCACTGGCTGGACTTCGTTTCCATAGACGAATGTTGATTTCTGTTTGATATGTGATAAAGTAATCCATCAACTGAACCCAGCGGATAACAGAGGGGGGATGGGGGGGGGGAAGGGTAGGGTCTGTTTATGTTAAAACACAAAACAAACAAACAAACAAAATAACAAACAAATATTCAAAAATGAAAGCACTCTAGTTATTTAAACAATAATGTCATTGTGCTGGGCGTGGTGTGTTTCACTGTTGATAACTCCGGTAGTTTTTATTTTTATTTTATTAGATTAGACTGAAACCGAATACACGTCCCCATACTAATGGTCTATAATTAAATTTCATACGTTTAGCGCAAAGTTGCATGTCACAGAATCTCTCAGAATCTCACAGAACTTCACAGAATCTCACAAAATGTCACAGAATCTCACAGGACCTCACAAAATGTCACAGATTCTCACCAAATCTCACAGAATCTCACAGAATCTCACAGAATCTCACAAAATCTCACAGAATCTCACAAAATCTCAGAATCTCACAGAACCACACAAAATCTCACAGAATCTCACATAATTCTTCTGATTGGTAATGGAATGACTATTGACAATTGAATGAACTTGAGTTTCTCACCCCCCCCCCTCCTTTTTTTCATGTACTAACTGAATTTTAAACAATTTAATTTGTTGAACTGTTTGATGTACAGTTCGGAATACGTACATTCAAAATATTTAATTATTTTTTAATTGATAAATGAATAAATATTTGTATATACCGTAGCCTTGGCCCCGAAATATCACTGGATGTCTGTGCCCTGGGTGCAAATATCACTGGATGTCTATGCCCTGTGTACAGATATCACTGGAAGTAAATGCCCTGGGTGCAAATATCACTGGAGGTCTATGCCCTGGGTGCAAATATCACTGGAGGTCTATGCCCTGGATGCAAATATCACTGGATGTCTATGCCCTGGGTGCAAATATCACTGGAGGTCTATGCCCTGGGTGCAAATATCACTGGAGGTCTATGCCCTGGGTGCAAATATCACTGGAGGTCTATGCCCTGGGTGCAAATATCACTGGAGGTCTATGCCCTGGGTGCAAATATCACTGGAAGTCTGTGCCCTGAGTGCAAATATCACTGGAGGTCTATGCCCTGTGTACAAATATCACTGGAGGTCTGTGCCCTGGGTGCAAATATCACTGGAGGTCTATGCCCTGGGTGCAAATATCACTGGAGGTCTATGCCCTGGGTACAAATATCACTGGAGGTCTATGCCCTGGGTACAAATATCACTGGAGGTCTATGCCCTGGGTACAAATATCACTGGAGGTCTGTGCCCTGTGTACAAATATCACTGGAAGTCTATGCCCTGGGTACAAATATCACTGGAAGTCTATGCCCTGGGTACAGATTCACTGGAAGTCTATGCCCTGGGTACAGATATCACTGGAATTCTCTGCCCTGGGTACAGATATCACTGGTAGTCTATGCCCTGTGTACAAATATCACTGGAGGTCTATGCCCTGGGTACAAATATCACTGGAGGTCTATGCCCTGGGTACAAATATCACTGGATGTCTATGCCCTGGGTACAAATATCACTGGATGTCTATGCCCTGGGTACAAATATCACTGGAGGTCTATGCCCTGGGTACAAATATCACTGGATGTCTATGCCCTGGGTACAAATATCACTGGATGTCTATGCCCTGGGTACAAATATCACTGGATGTCTATGCCCTGGGTACAAATATCACTGGATGTCTATGCCCTGGGTACAAATATCATTGGAGGTCTATGCCCTGGGTACAAATATCACTGGATGTCTATGCCCTGGGTACAAATATCACTGGAAGTCTATGCCCTGTGTACAAATATCACTGGACGTCTATGCCCTGTGTACAAATATCACTGGATGTCTATGCCCTGGGTACAAATATCACTGCAAGTCTATGCCCTGGGTATAAATATCACTGGAAGTCTATGCCATGGGTACAAATATCACTGGAAGTCTATGCCCTGGGTATACATATCCATGGAAGCCTCTAGGTCAAAGACTGCTTTACACCTGACAGACGCCCAATATCTAAATATCGACTTGTAGTGATCATAACACTTTGACATTTTAATAACATACTTACGTATGTTCTGTAAATATGTATTTACTGTAATTATGTATATACTGGGAAAATGTTTTTTCTGTAATTATGTATATACTGTAAATATGTGTATGCCGGAGCCTTCAAATTATTGTTCATCTGTAGATGATACATGGGGGCCCACTCATTGTTCAATTGTAGATGACACATGGGGGCCCACTCATTGTTCAACTGTAGATGACACATGGGGGCCCACTCCAGTTAGTGCCTCTGGTTCAGAAGATAATAATTTGGGAACCCCCCGGCGAGGAGGGCCCAAGATGTTTGGAAATATTTGTGTTTGTTTCATACGGTGATGTTTAGTTTTCATGCTGTGTCAATGTCTGTACATGGACCGACCTGAACGGAAAAACAAACAATGAAATATTCACTGTCTGAATGAGACAAAGGTAACATTGATTTCCTCCCTGGTGTTGTTGGTGTTGTTTCAGCTGTCTGGACAGACGGGTGTTTTTAATGGGCCTTTGAGAGACTGTTTGAAGTGTGGGGGGGGGGGACACAGTGCTGACGAAATGGTTTGATAACAGGTGGGTCTCAATCTGTTCCTCAATCAGTCAGTCAATCATGCCAGTCAATCAATTAGTCGCACGCTGCACTCCTGTCTGATTTATGCAAAATATGTCTTATCTATCTGTCTACCTACCTACCGACCGACCGACCGACCGACCTAATACCTACCTATCTATCTAATCTATCTATCGTCTGTCTGTCTCTCTATCTATCCAAGCTATAACTATCTAACCCATACCTACCTACCTACCAACCAATCACCTGTCTCTGTCAGCACGTCTGTCTTTCTGACTACGTGTATTTACCTCTCCCTTCCTCTATTTGTTGGTCAGTAGGTCTTTTACTTCCGTCCGTCCACTCATCCATCGATCTATCACTTGGGTGTCCGGCTGTCCGTCTACCTTGTTATAACGTATATCTCTTTGTTAAGAAGGTTCTAGAAAAGTGAAAGACATAACTCAGGGGCTATAAGTGTTTAAATATGTGGAGACCATTGCACCACAGATTGAAAATCATTTCATTTTAATATCAATTGTGAACAATAGAAAAAAAATAATATTTTTTTCGGCAAACTGCGATCATTTGATTTTCTATTATTGACATTGCTAATAACATTTCTTTGACCCTTTGTTGTATCTGTACATTCAGATCTACAATAGATATAATGGGCCGTACCCCCAAATGGACTGATTTTACCACCCAACTGTAATGCTGCTCTACTTCTTTTGTTGCGTGGGTCATAACAGAACGAAGCGCTAATGCGTTCGTTTATCGACAGAGTTCCCGTCAAACGACGTGCGATGCCAGGAGTGCTGATTTCAAAGACGGTCAACTTCGTTTCCTTTTGTTTAACAACTATATTTCGCCTCAGCTGAGTGAAAAAAAAAGCAACACATTTTCCACGCCTTATTAACTCGCGAAGTTTCAAGTGTCACTCAGTTCCGAAATTTTCGCACCTTTCTTTGTGCTTTTTTTTTTTCACAAAAAAAAAAAAAGAAATTGTTTGACAATTGATACAATGCACTGATAATCATTTCATATCACGTTAGATGATAAATCAGCTTTTGTACTGTGTAATTTATCTTACCCACTTTGATTTGTCATGAGGCTTTGCATCTATTTCCAAAGTGGAAGCCTCTATCCAAGAAAGAAAAGTACGACGGGTACAATGGCTGGCTACATGTAGCCATATTTTGATAACCACATATCATCTAGTCAAATAGAGTTAGGAACAGTTAGGACCAGTCTGTACCCACCGTTGATTGTTCAATTCTAATTTAATTACAACCATTCACCATCACATTGGTGTCATATCGAAATTAGCTCAATCAAATCTGCCAGTTTTTTTTTTAAAGTTTTGATCTAAGATACATACCATAATTTGTCTTCATCTGTTTGTTTGTATAACGTATCTTTCATGTACTAGAAAATATCTATCTATCTATCCGTCCGTCCATCTGTCTGCCTGTTCGTCCGACTGCCTGTCTCTACATGTCTGTGTGTCTACATTGCTTACCTGCCTGCATGCCTTGCCTGTCTGCCATGCCTGCCTGCCTGCCATGCCTGTCTGTCTCTACTGCCTGTCTGTCTGCCTTGCCTGTCTGTCTCTCCTGCCTGCATGTCTGTCTGCCTTACCCTGTGTCTACCTTGCTTACCTGTCTGCCTGCCTCTTCTGCCTGTCTGTCTGCCTTTTCTGACTGCCTTGCCTGTCTATCTGTCTGTCTACCTTGCCTACATGTCTCTCCTGTCTGTCTGCCTGCCTTGCCTGTCTGTCTGCCTACCTTGCCTGTCTGTCTCTGAAGCATGTCAGCCTGCCTTTCCTGCGTGCCTCTTCTGCCTGCCTGTCTGTCTGTCTGCCTGTCTGTCTCTAATTCTTGTCTGTCTCTTATGCCTGTCTGTCTCTTATGCCTGTCTGTCTCTTATGCCTGTCTGTCTGCCTTGCCTGTCTGTCTCTGTCCGATTGGGTCTGACGGGTAATTCCTTCCCACAAAATAAGCCCCCCCCCTCCATGCTAAATGCCCATTTACATTTTTATACACTGAGACGCTGTCACATTTACCCTGCACATTGATTATTCCTTGGAGTGGGGGGGGGTGAGTGTGATGGTGGTGGCTGGTGTGGGGGGTGGGGGGTGAGTGTGATGGTGGTGGCTGGTTGGGGGGTGGGGGGTGAGTGTGGTGGTGGTGGCTGGTTGGGGGGTGGGGGTGAGTGTGATGGTGGTGGCTGGTGTGGGGGGTGGGGGGTGAGTGTGGTGGTGGTGGCTGGTGTGGGGGGTGGGGGGTGAGTGTGGTGGTGGTGGCTGGTGTGGGGGTGGGGGATGAGTGTGGTGGTGGTGGCTGGTGTGGGGGTGGGGGGTGAGTGTGATGGTGGTGGCTGGTGTGGGGGGTGGGGGGTGAGTGTGGTGGTGGTGGCTGGTGTGGGGGGTGGGGGGTGAGTGTGGTGGTGGTGGCTGGTGTGGGGGGTGGGGGGTGAGTGTGATGGTGGTGGCTGGTGTGGGGGTGGGGGGGGTGAGTGTGGTGGTGGTGGCTGGTGTGGGGGGTGGGGGGTGAGTGTGATGGTGGTGGCTGGTGTGGGGGGTGGGGGGTGAGTGTGGTGGTGGTGGCTGGTTGGGGGGTGGGGGTGAGTGTGGTGGTGGTGGCTGGTTGGGGGGTGGGGGGTGAGTGTGGTGGTGGTGGCTGGTTGGGGGGTGGGGGGGTGAGTGTGGTGGTGGTGGCTGGTGTGGGGGGTGGGGGTGAGTGTGGTGGTGGTGGCTGGTTGGGGGTGAGTGTGATGGTGGTGGCTGGTGTGGGGGTGGGGGGGTGAGTGTGGTGGGTGGGGGGCTGGTGTGGGGGGTGGGGGTGAGTGTGGTGGTGGTGGCTGGTTGGGGGGTGGGGGGTGAGGTGTGATGGTGGTGGCTGGTGTGGGGGTGGGGGGTGAGTGTGGTGGTGGTGGCTGGTTGGGGGGTGAGTGTGATGGTGGTGGCTGGTGTGGGGGGTGGGGGTGAGTGTGGTGGTGGTGGCTGGTGTGGGGGGTGGGGGGGTGAGTGTGATGGTGGTGGCTGGTTGGGGGGTGGGGGTGAGTGTGGTGGTGGTGGCTGGTTGGGGGTGGGGGTGAGTGTGGTGGTGGTGGCTGGTTGGGGGTGGGGGGATGAGTGTGATGGTGGTGGCTGGTTGGGGGGTGGGGGAGTGAGTGTGGTGGTGGTGGCTGGTTGGGGGGTGGGGGGTGAGTGTGATGGTGGTGGCTGGTGTGGGGGGTGGGGGTGAGTGTGGTGGTGGTGGCTGGTTGGGGGGTGGGGGGTGAGTGTGATGGTGGTGGCTGGTTGGGGGGTGGGGGTGAGTGTGGTGGTGGTGGCTGGTTGGGGGGTGGGGGGTGAGTGTGGTGGTGGTGGCTGGTTGGGGGGTGGGGGGATGAGTGTGATGGTGGTGGCTGGTTGGGGGTGGGGGGTGAGTGTGATGGTGGTGGCTGGTTGGGGGTGGGGGTGAGTGTGGTGGTGGTGGCTGGTTGGGGGGTGGGGGTGAGTGTGGTGGTGGTGGCTGGTTGGGGGTGGGGGGGATGAGTGTGATGGTGGTGGCTGGTGTGGGGGGTGGGGGGGGTGAGTGTGATGGTGGTGGCTGGTTGGGGGGGTGGGGGTGAGTGTGATGGTGGTGGCTGGTGTGGGGGGTGGGGGGTGAGTGTGATGGTGGTGGCTGGTTGGGGGGTGGGGGGGTGAGTGTGATGGTGGTGGCTGGTGTGGGGGGTGGGGGGGTGAGTGTGGTGGTGGTGGCTGGTTGGGGGGTGGGGGGTGAGTGTGATGGTGGTGGCTGGTGTGGGGGGTGGGGGGGTGAGTGTGGTGGTGGTGGCTGGTGTGGGGGGGGTCGATAATTCTGTTAGGTCGGCTCCAGATGGCTGTGGCAATCGTCATCGGACCCTAAGTGGGATGGGCACCCCATTAATATTTTGACAGCTTCTGTTCATGGGATTTACTTGATAACACATTATCGCACAGACTTTAAATTAGACATAGGGAACATGCTGAAGCGTTGTAAAAATATCAAAGTCTGTTGCAACCAAAAGTGCACACCCGTCCTGAGATATTTTTTTGGGGTGGGGTGGGGGTGGGGGGCTAGAGATTTAGAGATGTATAGAACTTTAGGGGCTCGTACTGGATATTGGGGCCTCATTGTAGTAAAGCACCCCCCTAACCCCCACCCCCATTAGGGTGTTGCTCCCGTATAGTTCACCGTACACGGTGTTTGTTTTTTTTCACACCTATAGCCCATAAGTGATATCCTGTTGTGTCTCCCCATTTCCTCGTTACTTCCATTGTCGGGGTCTGAAGTTTTCGGCCCCGGTAACAAAGAACATAAACATAGTCTAATGCAGTTACAAAGAACATAAACTTAGTCTAATGCAGTTACAAAGAACATAAACTTAGTCTAATGCAGTTACAAAGAACATAAACGTAGTCTAATGCAGTTACAAAGAACATAAACGTAGTCTAATGCAGTTACAAAGAACATAAACGTAGTCTAATGCAGTTACAAAGAACATAAACGTAGTCTTATGCAGTAACAAAGAACATAAACGTAGTCTAATGCAGTTACAAAGAACATAAACTTAGTATAATGCAGTTACAAAGAACATAAACGTAGTCTAATGCAGTTACAAAGAACATAAACTTAGTCTAATGCAGTTACAAAGAACATAAACTTAGTCTAATGCAGTTACAAAGAACATAAACGTAGTCTAATGCAGTTACAAAGAACATAAACATAGTCTAATGCAGTGCTCGATTTAAGAAAAAAAACCAGTGCCGGGAATGAAAAAGAATTTCTGCAGAGCCGGGGATAAATGTCTGATTTCATCCCCGGCAGGGATATATTAGCTAAAGCAGAGCCGGGAATGACAGTTCTCAGTGCTCGGGGATAACCCCGACATCCCCGCCGGTAAATCGACCCTGGTCTAATGTACATTACTAATCAAAGTGTAAATATAGTGTAATGTACATTACTAATCAAAGTGTAAATATAGTGTAATGTACATTACTAATCAAAGTGTAAACATAGTGTAATGTACATTTCTAATCAAAGTGTAAACATAATGTAATGTACATTACTAATCAAAGTTTCATTTCTTTCATTTTGAAGACATATTCAGTATGCGCTGATACATGCTAAGACTTTACGTTATAATTTAAATAAAGATCAATTTTGTATCGATTTTTTTGTCTCTGTGTTTTAAAATATCACGCTGACCTTATTGAACTGACCGGGGAGGGTCGGGCCAGTGAGAGGACAGACAATAGTACCGTGAGGCTGATAGCGTGACTGGACTGGATAGTCTAGGTCTGTCGGCGACCTCCTGCGTTTGATTAATTCCACTGACCGGGTGAAATGACCCGTATTAACATACCTGTACACATACGACTCTCATCTAACCGGCTAGACACTGTCCTGTACACATACGGCTGTCATCTAACCGGCTAGACACTGTCCTGTACACATACGACTCTCATCTAACCGGCTAGACACTGTCCTGTACACATGGGACTCTCATTTATCCGGCTAGACACTGTCCTGTACACATAGGGCTCTCATCTAACCGGCTAGACACTGTCCCCTCTCCTTACTATCCTGTCAAGCCGTTATACGTCAAATATAACTCTAAAGTGATGTATAAAGTGTAGTATAAAGTAAAACAATTTGGACACGATTGAAAAAGCCATAGTTTCTCACATTTACATCAGTACAGTCATAGTTTCTCACATGTACATCAGTAGAGTCATAGTTTCTCACATGTACATCCGTACAGTGATAGTTTCTCACATGTACACCAGTACAGTCATAGTTTCTCACATGTACACCCGCACAGTCATAGTTTCTCACATGTACTTCAGTACAGTCATAGTTTCTCACATGTACATCAGTACAGTCATAGTTTCTCACATGTACTTCCGTACAGTCATAGTTTCTCACATATACATCAGTACAGTCATAGTTTCTCACATGTACACCCGTACAGTCATAGTTTCTCACATGTACACCCGTACAGTCATAGTTTCTCACATGTACACCCGTACAGTCATAGTTTCTCACATGTACATCAGTACAGTCATAGTTTCTCACATGTACACCCGTACTTTCAGTTGTAAGTTTTTGTAACAGTACAGTCAATGATATAGAGAAATTATAAATCGTTTTCATGGAAATTATTACCTTATCAATCTGTTTGTCCCCACAATTTGATTTTGAAACTATGACATTTAATTTCAAAAATTAAGACTACAATTAAAAATAATAATGATTTAACCGTGTCAAGAGGGTTAAAAAAAAAATTGATTTAGTTCTGGGGGGAGGGGGGGGGGTCGGCTGCAAAACTGTATAATTTAATGGTATGCGATTAGAGGCCAGATGTTGAATTTAAACAGATTTATGTCATAACTGAATGGCGAAGTCGAAAGAGAACTCGACTCACGTTCAAAGAGTACAGGGTTCAATACCTGGCAAGACAATGATATTTGCCGAACTCTTGGAGAGGAGATGGGCGCCGCCAAGTCTATACGCCCCCTGAAAGTACGTACTATAGCACAATAGATCTATACACATATATGTCTGTTGTTGTGTTAATTCCTTCCCCCCCAAATGACCTTAACAGTTGAGGGTAAAAAAAAAATGGCATGTCTATAATCCATCTCTCCGTTATATTTGACAGGAAACTCCTAACGGGCCAAATGAAGGGCTTGTGGGACGACTTTGCATCAAATTTCACCTGGAAAAATTCCATGGGCATCACCGACACTGAGGATCGAACCCAGGACTCTCAGGTTGACAGTCGAGTATCTACACCACTCGGCCATCCGTCCGTACATAACATTTACATATTGGGATAAAATATATATCGGCAGACTAAGTATCGCTATGTTTTAAATTGTGTAATCGAATATTATTTGAACGCGAGTGAATGGTTTGCTTAAAAAACAAGCAATTAAGCCTGTTCCATTCTAGACACAGGACGTGTTAGCGCATTTTCGTGTTATGTATCAGTACGTTTGTTAGCTTTCAGTAAATATTTGTAAATTTTGGAAATGTTTATAAATTCAATTGTGTAATGCATATATCTGTAAAAAAAATATTATAAAGACGTTTCTTTATATTTGAAAAAAAAATATTTTCTCTTAAATCTAACTACAAGTGGTTTGTGGTTACTGAAATAGGACTCATAATTGAAAACATTCAAAATTGTAGTCATTTAATCGTCCGAAAACTCCGTCAATTGTTGCATAGCTCTGATACTTTCAATTAAACTCAGAACACAAGCTTACTATTTCATTTGATGAGTTTCTTAATAAATCTTGGTGAAACTACGTGATGCAGTATTTCGCACCAAATGAATGAGTTATTGAACGTACAAGGTGTAGAATGGGGCCATATATATATAATATATAAGCCCTTTAGGAGCCCTGAAGCCCGGCCCTCAGAGTTCCTATCGCGAAATGAACTTTTGATGTACACATGGCAGGCCAAGACCTACAAAATGATATATACATCATGGGTCTAGGACTTATGGTTGCTGAGATATAGGGCGCTCCTTTATTAATATAGCTTATATAGTAAAAAAACGGTACTTTATAAGCCCCCTTTTACGGCCCTCAGAAATCAGATCGCGAAATGAACTTTTGATGTACACTTGGCAGACCAAGACCTACAATATGATATATACATCATGGGTCTAGGGCTTATGGTTGTTGAGATCTAGGGTGATGACGGACAGACAGACAGACAGACAAAACGGGGACAATAGAGCATTTTTTTTTCGAAAATGCTCTAAAAAAACATGTTATCGAGTTAAGCGGATGTATTTGGAATATATTTGTATAAAAGAGTTCCGCTGATAGAGTGGAACAAAATGTTTTGTGGGGTGGAAGAGAACGGGATATACTGTAGGCCTTTGGCGACATAGAGGGGTGTGAAACAGGGCGCTGATGAGATTTTGGCGACATAGAGGGATGTGTAACAGGGCGCTAATGAGATTTTGGCGACATAGAGGGATGTGTAACAGGGCGCTGATGAGATTTTGACGACATAGAGGGATGTGCAACAGGGTGCTGGTGAGATTTTGACGATATAGAGGGATTTGTAACAGGGCGCTGATGAGATTTTGACGACATAGAGGAGTGATAAACAGGGCGCTGATGAGATTTAGAATGGAAATGTTACGGGAGAGGAATATTAAAAGTAGTAAAAAAAAACCAAAGCGAATGGTTTCATTAACCCTTTCGGGTCCAGTAAATGTCCGAGAGCTTCTTTATGGGCCGTAGATAGTGTGAGTGACCGGTGATTGATGAGCTGGACGCAGGCTAGCACTGACCGGCGGCCCGTTCGTTTTTCGTGATTTGAATCATGATTTACACGACACTGAGTTGTTTTTTTTTTTGTGCACACAACCGTTTTATCCCTATCCTGTATTTGAAGTGATTTATTGAAGATGAGTGCGCGTGCGTGCGTGGGTGTGTTGGGTTGTGTGTCAGTGTCTACGTGTGTGTTTGGGGGGGGGGGGAGAGAATTCACTACCTTGTCATTACAGCTTCATTAACATTTTAACACACTAAAAAAACAACAATAACAACAACAACAACAACAAAAACTTAGTAAACAATAAAGCAAACAAACCCGCACACACACACACACTCGCACACACACTCGCACACACACTCGCACACACAACACCACACACTTGACTCGGTGCACTTTACAAACACAAAGATATACATTATACAAACACACACACGCAAGTAAAATACACATTTAATAGCGCGCGGTACAAAACTAATATAGACACAGAGCCAATACAAACACAGACATGCGCAGAGATACAGACACCGACAGGTACAGTCATAAACATGACACCATACTCATACACACACACATATATATACAGACGACACACACATACATATACAGACGACACACACAAAGACAGACAACGACACACACAAAGACAGACACACACACACAAAGACAGACACACACACAAAGACACACACACACACACACATACATAAATACAGAGAATACATACAAATACATGCATACAAATACACACAAGCATACACATAACATGTATAGATCAACGCATACATATACAGAAATTCACATACATATACAATATACACACAAACACACACATAATACGTATAGATCAACACAGACACATACACACATACCTACACAGAGATAGACGAACTTAAACACACTGACCTGGGTCACTATCAGCACCAGCAGACAGAAAAGAAAATCCGACACGGCCAGAGCGGTCAGCCCGATGTGGGCCGAGATCTCCATCTTGCTGAGTGTCCGGTGGAGCTTCTCTGTGGTCAGCACCATGAGGGACAGCAGGTTCCCCAGGATGCCCAGGGCACAGGTGGCCGGCATGGCGATATCCGTGATGTAGTAGTTGACCAGCTTGCTGACCGATGCAGTGGACGCGTTGGCCGAATCTAGGTCCTGAATATCCGGGTCAGTTCCGTTGACCAGGAAAGTTTCATTGGCACAAAACATGTCTGTTCAGGATGGTCCGGAATATCCCGAAAGGTAAAATATCCCACAATCAAGGATTTTGAAAACAGCCAATGCCCTTTTGTATTTTTCTGGATTTCTGTTTTAATGTTAATTTCATGGGCGTGTATGTAGGCATTGTGCCTGTCAAAAGATTAAGGAATTTTACAAAATACCCCCCCCCCCCTTTAGCTCTTATGGTGTTTGTTTCAATGGAAGAGCAATGCAGAATCTGCTTTAGAAGACTTGCGCATCCGTCTTTCCTTCTTTACTTATTATCCTTAGAGTGTATGTATTCGACATGTTCGTGTATTTGTTTAACATGTGTAGAAATCTGTTTTTAAATGACCATGTTTGAATGTTGGTGTGAACATTAAAGCTAAAAAGTTCGACATTACACTTAACGGCGTCGGCGGAGTGAGTACCCACGAGATCCGACTCATGTGAGTGAGTTGAAGTGAGTCGCAGCTGCCCTCCCGACGACATATGTGCTCCGCAGGTCGGGGACGCTCCGATAGAATCATTGTGCTCCGGTTAAGAGACGCGGAAAATAAAAACACATGAATCCCCTAGTCCACACAACCGCTTTGATTTATGGCATCGTAGGAAACTGCTCTTTGGACTGGTCGCTGATTTCAATCTCCCCACGTTTCATCGGTGATGTATTTATAGATTTCTTGAAGATGGTGGTCTTATTAATGACAGTACTGGGGAGAAGAAGAAAAGAGAAATAATTGTTTTAAGCGAAATGAATGTATTCGTCAATTTATAGCGGCGTGACGTCGTTACTATTGTAGTTCCAAATAGAACATTGTCTGACCCTGTGACTAACTACGGTCTAGTCTCGTCTTATTGTAAGTGACTAGAATAGTAACTATTCCTTCTGACTGACTAATGGCTGTCATTTATCTGAGTTCGAAACTGTTTATTCTCCCTCTACATCTCTTTCTCTCTGTCTATCCCTTTCTCTCTCTATCCCTTTCTCTCTCTATCCCTTTCTCTCTCTATCCCTTTCTCTCTCTATCCCTTTCTCTCTCTATCCCTTTCTCTCTCTATCCCTTTCTCTCTTTTCTCTATCCCCCCCTACCATTACCACATTCCTAGTCTCTCATTACTACGTATTATTTTGTCGCTAGTCTTCATTTAACCCGATGTTTGACGATCTCCCGTGACGTCCATTGATGTTCCAACCTGCTGCTACCTGATACACCTTATACCGCTACAGACGCCAAAACAATTGAGTTTTAAAAAAAAAATAAAACGTGTGTCCCAGTCCACATTCCAGTTTTTTTTTTGTCTTTGTTTGTTTGATTCAAACTTGTCCTCAGTTTGTCTGTCAGTTTGTATATTCGTAAACGAAGTACATTTGACAAATGCCTAGGGCACAGCAGGTCCATTACTCTGGCATTATTGTTTTATATTTTTATGTAGAATTTATTTATGTGCTATATATAAGCATGTGTTATATATATATATATATATATATATATATATATATATATATATATATATAGCAGTATGTGTTATATTTATCAATACGTGTTATTCATCAGTATGTTTGATGTTTTTTTTATTAGTGAATGTGTGTGTGTGTGTGTTTTTTTTTGGGGTAAGGACACCATATGAGTTATTACCTTTTAGTTAGTCCCCCCCCTCCCAGACTTAGGTTATTACGTGACATCTGTAATGTGTGTATTCACTGTGTATTCAGCATGTTGATTCCACACGTCTTTGTAATTGATATATACATGTTTTAGATTTTTTGATGTATGTTAATTAAAGGTGACTTACTCATGGAATATCTATATGATACACATACACACACATACTCGCACATACACATACTCGCACATACACATACTCGCACATACACATACTCGCACATACACATACTCGCACATACACATACACGCACATATACATATTCACGCATACACATACATACACATACACACGCACACATACACACGCACACATCACACACACACACGCACACATCACACACACACACATACATACACACATACAGGCACATACACACACATACATACACACATATTCACACACACATACACACATACTCACACATCACACACACAAAAACATATAAACACACACATACACATAAATACACACATATACACACATACTTTGATACACATACATACCGATACACATGCACGCATATACACACACAGTTGTGTCTCACTGTGTGTAATGTTGTGTCACTGTGTATAGTATTGTGTATAACTGTATGTTATGTTGTGTCTCACTGTATGTTATGGTGTGTCATTGTATGTAATGTTGTGTCTCACTGTATGTTATGTTGTGTCTCACTGTATGTTATGGTGTGTCATTGTATGTAATGTTGTGTCTCACTGTATGTTATGGTGTGTCTCACTGTATGTAATGTTGTGTCTCACTGTATGTTATGTTGTATCTCACTATATGTTATGTTGTGTCTCACTGTATGTTATGGTGTGTCATTGTATGTAATGTTGTGTCTCACTGTATGTTATGTTGTGTCTCACTGTATGTTATGGTGTGTCATTGTATGTAATGTTGTGTCTCACTGTATGTTATGGTGTGTCTCACTGTATGTAATGTTGTGTCTCACTGTATGTAATGTTGTGTCTCACTGTATGTTATGTTGTATCTCACTATATGTTATGTTGTGTCTCACTGTATGTTATGTTGTGCCTCACTGTATGTTATGTTGTGTCACTGTGTGTAATGTTGTGTCACTGTGTATAGTATTGTGTATAACTGTATGTTATGTTGTGTCTCACTGTATGTAATGTTGTGTCTCACTGTATGTTATGTTGTGTCGCACTGTATGTAATGTTGTGTCTCACTTTATGTTATGTTGTATCTCACTGTATGTTATGTTGTGCCTCACTGTATGTTATGTTGTGTCTCACTGTATGTTATGTTGTATCTCACTGTATGTTATGTTTATCTGACTGTGTGTTATGTTGTGTCTCACTGTATGTGATTTTGTGTCTCGGTGTGTGCATAGAAATGCAAGAGTACATGAGTCTATCTATCGACTATCTGTGTCTCGCCCCCCCTCCCAAAACATCTGTTAGTACATTTTCAACATTCAAAAAACAAAATACCCCCCCTCTCCTCACTCTCGGTTAAATCTGCTCTAAAATTTACTTTGTCTTTTCGGGATAATCACAGGAGCTAATAGAGGACCCCCTCCCTACCTTTTACTTGGCTTATAGTCCATACCTCGTTTTGAAGTGAGAGTAAAAATAGAATATAATGTGAGGAGGGAACGGAGAGATGCAAGGGAGAGAAGAACGGAGAGATGCAAGGGAGAGAAGAACTAGTAATACATTGGTTAGGCGGCGTAATGGTGTGAAGAACGTTCTTCATTGAGAGGGATTGAGTGAGAGATAAGAGACAGAGAGAGAAATGAAAGAGTGAAATGAGAGAGAGAGAGAGAGAGAGAGTGAGAGAGACATGAGAGTGTGAGAGAATGAGAGAGTGAGAAGAGACAGAAATGAGAGAGTGAATGAGAAAGAGAGAGAGAGTGAGTGAGAGATGAACGAATGAAGAACTGAAATAAAACAGTACAATAAAGTCACAGCAGTGTCGCGTGATTCTTTTATTTTTCTTTTAGCTGACCGTGTAAGTGTGACCTCCAAGTGTTCCGTCATCACGTAGAGCTGGCGCCCTATGGTGTACTGACACGTCACGTGGCACGCTACCAGTTAGTTATGACGCATTAATGTCTCGTAGATCATAACAGCATAGCGTCATTTATTTTTCACCCCCCCCCCACTCCCCCCAGCAACATCTAACCAATCTGGTAAGATCATGCCATGCTGTCATTATTGCGTACATTTGACATGATGTCAGACTGACTTATGTAGTAAATCATACCACCCACCCCCCCCCCCGGGCATTAATTTCTTGGCTTATATATAATACTACCGGTCCGTGGAACGAATGTAACTTTGCCGCCCAAAAAAAAAACAACATAAAATTATTTCCTTTTTGTTTATTTATCTGGTGATTGTGGCGACTTTCTATGGACGAGAAATAATCAACGCCCCCACCCCCCCCACCCCACCCACCCCCTTCCAGTGGGCCACGGTGTGTGTGTGTGTGTGTGTGAAGTCCCTGTAAGGATGAGATGAAATCTCTTAGATCCCATAAACCACTAATGAGACGGTTTTTGATGGTGCACTTCTTTCATCCCCCACCATAGCCGATAGTGCAATGGTCATGGAGGCACCACGGGAGATATATCGAGAACTTAAGCCATGACATGAAATATCCATTTGTCCTCGAACCAGGGATCCTCAGGTCGTCGGCAGTCGAGCACTTTACCACACGACCATCCGTCCCCGAGCGTACCAAATGAAAATTATCAAACGCTGACCGGTCCCCGGCGAGAAAAAGGTTGGGGGGGGGGGAGACGACCGCCGATAAAAACAATTAAATTGTCCACAAGCTGTAATCCAATTAACCGTCGATTTCTTGAAACTGAGACCAAACTTCTACGTTGTAATTAATGCTGCATTTGTCATCTACTGCATCTGTTGTTGGCTGTGTGGAAATCGAGCATGATCGTCTGCGAAATCCATGGGGGGGGGGGGGGGCCCAGCTGGCTCACCGACGTCCCCTGAATCCCGTCCCTCCCTTCTGAGGTATATTTCTTAATGAACCGGTCAATATGCGAGAAGGTAAAGGAACAAAGATCAGCGACAACCAGTTCACCCCCCCTCCCCCCCATCCCCCGTCCGTCTTAACTCCATCTGGAATCTGTCAGGTTTTTGAGAACCACTTCTGGACTTTCCTCCCCATTTCCTTTTCTGTAACCTTCAACCTTTTTTTTTTCCTTTGTTAGTTTTCTTTTCTCTCCCCGTTTCTAACAGTAATAGTGCACACAAAATTATTTCCTATTCTGGCCGGCCCGACCAGGGAACTATACAGTTATCTGGAAGGTTCCGTTCATGAGACATGACACCGGTACTGCTTCCTCATCGGTGTCTGGGGAGACCTTGATTCAGACTTTGCCCCCCTCCCCTCGTGACGATCAGAACCCCCGGGCGTAGTTCAGCCGGAATTAAAGATTTCGGTGCGAAGATTGAGAGAAATAGAATCTCGCCGTGAACTTATTGATATCATTGGGCCCAGACCCGTTGATTTATGGCTGTATGTGTGTGTGTGGGTCACTGTGTGTGTAGGTCACTGTGTGTGTGTGAGTGTGTGTAGGTCACTGTGTTTGTGTAGCTAACTGTGCTTGCGCGTGAGCTATGATGGGAAGTTGAAGACTCTCACCGTTAACTTATTTTATAACTTTCTAGCTTGGACAGGATATGTGTGTGTGTGTGTCAGTGCGAGAGAGAGAGAGAGAGAGAGAGAGAGAGAGAGAGAGAGAGAGAGAGAGAGAGAGAGAGAGAGAGAGAGAGAAAAAAATAGAGAGATAGAGATAGAGAGAGTACATTTGTTTGTACATTTTGTGTGCAGGTACGCTTGTATTCGTACCGAATTTTCTTTTAATAAACAATGTTGTCTTCTTATATTTTTATAAAATAAATAAATAAATGACACACACACACACACACACACATGTATATATGTCGGTGTTTATTTCTATCTCATTTCTTCCTTCTGGTGTTTCTGAATCTGATATTCACTCTCCACCTGCCACACTCCCCCCTTTTCAATCGGTTTCTTTTCACGTTTATTTCATTTTTATTTTTCCCCCGTCCTTTTTTTCTTTTTCTGGACTTCAAATAACCATCGCTCAAAAAAAATGTATTTTGTTTGTTTATTCCTTCAATCGAATTTAAAAAAATAAAAAAACAAATCAGAAATCAACGGTCAGCCGTAGTAGCCAAGTGTCGGACAGTTGGACTCACAGTGTCTCGCGGTCTCTTCATCTCTCCTCCACTCCCTCCCCTCGCCAGCTCTCGGTTTCCTTTCCTCCTATTAAGCGTCTACCTTTAATCTCTCGACACTGTCAGCTGTCCAGTCTCGTTAATTGGTCTTATTGTCAGAGAAACGGACACGGGTCACTCCTTCCTGGCCAGCCGGTTTGTTATATATTTTTTTTTTGCTTTAAAAAAAAAATGTGTAATTACTTCGCACCAGTGTTAACCGAACATATCATTTATTCCACCGTGACCTAAAGTTTTACCACTAGGTGCGCAGCCATACGACTAGGTGCGCAGCCATACGACTCTAGGTGCGCAGCCATACGGCTCTAGGTGCGCAGCCATACGGCTCTAGGTGCGCAGCCATACGGCTAGGTGTGCAGCCAGACGACTCTAGGTGCGCAGCCATACGGCTCTAGGTGCGCAGCCATACGGCTCTAGGTGCGCAGCCATACGGCTAGGTGTGCAGCCAGACGACTAGAAGCGCAGCCATACGACTAGAAGCGCAGCAATACGACTAGGTGTGCAGCCATACGACTCTAGGTGCGCAGCCATACGACTATGCGCAGCCAAACGACGAGGTGCTATCCGACAAGCTGTTCCGAACAGAGACTCACACACAGCTCTACTCTCACATATCGATCAACCATTAACTGACCACACTTTCTATTTGGTCTTCAGATTTCCTTGCTTCCCCCCCCCCCCCACTTCTCTCTCTCTGTTTTTTTTTTTATTAAATTTAACCCAGTTTTTTTAAGCACCCAGTCCTCACGCTGTGAGATATCCACTTGTCCTAAATCCACGGGAATGTTTGCGACCAGCCATTAGCCCGGCTTATGTTTTGTTTTTGGTTTGGTCTCACTCCCGGTATCAGGTGCTGAAGGCTTTTTGGCTTTTTCGTTGTCTGAGAAATAATACATTAATCTGAAGAAGTGCTTCTCAACCTTTGAAACTATGAATACCGGTAACGTAGTTGACCGCCCAGACCCGTACACCCCCCCCCCCTCCTATTTGGTGAATTGGAACAATGTTGAATAATCTCTCAACAACCCCCCCCCCACCCTCCCGGTACACAGGGTAGGAAACCATTGATCTTGAAACAAGACACAAGGTAATGGTCAGCCCTTGCCTCCCCCCCCCCTTGCACTGAGAGCAGAAACAGAACACACAAAAAAGTTCCAAGTTGATGCGCACATTATTATTTGATGTTTTTTTAGAGCATTTTCGAAAAAAAAATGCTCTATTGTCCCCGTTTTGTCTGTCTGTCTGTCATCACCCTAGATCTCAACAACCATAAGTCCTAGACCCATGATCTATATATCATTTTGTAGGTCTTGGCCTGCCAAGAAATGACTTTTTACCATTTCGCGATCTGACCTCTCAGGGCCGTAAAAGGGGCCTTATAAAGTACCGTTTTTTACTATATAAGCTATATTAATAATGGACCGCCCTATATCTCAGCAACCATAAGTCCTAGACCTATGATGTATATATCATTTTGTAGGTCTTGGCCTTCCAAGAAATGCCTTTTTTCCATTTCGCGATCTGACCTCTCAGGGCCGTAAAAGGGGCCTTATAAAGTACCGTTTTTTACTATATAAGCTATATTAATAATGGACCGCCCTATATCTCAGCTACCATAAGTCCTAGACCCATGATGTATATATCATTGTGTAGGTCTTGGCCTGCCAAGTGTACATCAAAAGTCCATTTCGCGATTTGACCTCTCAGGGCCAAAATATAAGAATTTGTTATGTACCGTTTTGCTTATATTTTAAATATAAATAATACAAGCTAATCAAAGGGGCGTAATCATTATTTATTTTTGTAACAGTTATTCAACATGACTTACTTGTCCTTTTAATATCTTTTTTTCAGATATATGCATTACACAATTGAATTTATAAACATTTCCAAAATTTACAAATATTTACTGAAAGATAACATGAAAATGCGCTAACACGTCCTGTGTCCAGAATGGAACAGGCTTAATTGCTTGTTTTTATTTACTCTGCTGTTTTTCAATCTCCAACGTTAACTGGCGAATTACTCTCGACCTGGCAGCTGGTATGACGTCAACACCACGCGACTATTTACGTCAATAAGGTTCGTTAAAACTTCCACTCACGTGACATATGGTCCAGCAGGGAAGACTACAGTCTGGAGATTTACAATAAAGAAAAAAGACGTTTTTTTTAAGAATCTCTATAATTGGAAAACCGGTAAATGAAGCAACTAAAAACCGGTTTTTGATCCTAAATTGTCCATAAAAAAAAAGAACAGAAAAAAATCTACCTTTTGGAGATCTATGTCTATTTCCCTAGTTACCGGTTTACACAACTCAATGTCCTCGTAAAAAACAACAACCAACAAACAACATTTTTGTTGTTGTTATAATAGTAAAGAAAAATAAACAAACACCACAAGTTCCAGGAGCTGAAATAATAAATATAAACTAGCTGTACACTGCAAAACCTTTGCATAGAGTTATATTCCCTTTTAGGTTTCATCAGTAGGCTAGGTTATTTTTGGTTTCGGACAGATCCGATTTTTCTATGGTTTTATTACAATTTAAAGATTCAATATGTTGTAGAGATACAGAAAAAACAAAGAAACAAATGTTTAAATGGAATTATTTCACATTTTGGCCAATAGGTTTCATGTTTGAAAACCGCAGAAACAATTCAAAACTGTAGATTTAACAAAAAACCCAACATTTATCGTATCCATACCCCGACAAGACCCAATTTTGAATTCTTGTTTTCCACTTTCGATTTAACGCAGAACTCAGACCGCTATTATATATATGTACTAGTTGCAAGTACCCGACTTTGCCCGGGTTTAAAATAAGGTTTTCTGTTTACCTCCTGTTTTCTCCCTACCCCCTTTCTCTCTCCCTCCCTCCCTCCCTCCCCTCTCTCCCTTTCCCTCCCTCCCTCCCCTCTCTCCCTTTCCCTCCCTCCCTTTCCCTCCCTCTCTCCCATCTCTCTCCGTCCCTCTCCCATCTCCCTCTCTCCCCTCTCCTCCTCCTTCTCTCCCCCCGTCCATCCTCCTCCCTCCTCCTTCCCTCTCTCTCCCTCCCTGCCCCCTCTTTCTCTTTATCTCTTCCTCCCATTTCTCCCATCCTCTCCCTCTCTCCTTCCCTCCCCTCTCTCTCCCTCCCTAACACCTCTCTCCCTCCTTTCTCCCTCCCTCCCCTTTCCACCTCTCTCTCTCCCTCCCCCCCTCTCTCTCTTGCTCCCTCCCTCATTCCCTCTCTCTCCCTCCCTAACACCTCTCTCCCTCCTTTCTCCCTCCCTCCCCTTTCCACCTCTCTCTCCTCCCCCCCCCTCTCTCTCTTGCTCCCTCCCTCATTCCCTCTCTCTCCCTCCCTGCCCCCACTTTCTCTCTCCCCTCCCACCTTCTCCCTGCCCCCTCACTTTCTCTCTCCCTCCCACCCTCTCTCCCCTCCCTTCCTTTCTCTCTCCCTCTCCCCTGCTCCCTCTCCCCCTGCTCCCTCTCCCATCTCCCTCTCTCCCC